>JAGVSQ010002787.1:0-23508 GCA_022683975.1 Rhyacophila evoluta | reverse complement strand
TGTGTAGATCCATATGCTCCACGTTGGGAGCGAACATGGTATATAAAAAAATATAAAATAATCACAATTCTCTCTAGGGTGCCGAACTCTATAGTTGTCAAAATAAAACAAACCATGACTTGAAAAGACAGTAGTCGAAGCGTGACTAGTGAAACAATGAAATTCATTTCCTGTACCCCTAATATTATAAAATATGCAACGATATTTGATCGAAACATTTATGTAGAATATTTGAATTTTGCAGACTGCATCAGTCCAATTTTTTTATTGTTAGTATACTTTGCGCCTGATTGTTTTGAAATTGGTAGCTCTATTGGATGCTTACTTCATCGTTGGCTGTTTCAGTCAACAATTTTTTTGAAAAAAAGCAATAAAGAATTTTGCTTTAAGAATGGAATAAAGTCCATACCGTATCGGAAATATCGAATGTTGCTTTTGGCGAGTTCTCTATGAATGAAACAAACTTTTACAAATGGTACAATAGATTTCAAGAGGGCTGTAAAGACATTGAATATCAAGAGCACCTTGGACATACCAGTACACCACAATGTACCAGTAGAACATAAGGATGTGATGGAAATCCCGAATCACCACCAGAGAAATTCTTGTTGGTACATCATTTGGTTTATGCCAAGCCATTTTTTCAATGTTTTGGTCATGAGAAGTGTGGCAGCAAAGTTTGTTCCGTAATTATTGAATTTTGACCAAAAGCAATGTCAAGTAAACATCTCTCAGTAGCTACTGAACGAAGTCAACGACAATTCAGAATTGGTGGGATGGGTCATAATTGTATGTTAGCTATAGTAATCTCACTTCACTCATCCAATGGTATATTTATAAAATGTATGTCATAGAGATGTATGTTAACAATATAGATGTTGTACCTTCAATCACGCAAATTTTCAGCTTGAGGGACTCAGGGTGAGTTTTAACGAAGACCTTGGCAGCGGACACTTCATTCAGTCTCTGCAGGAAGCAACGTTTACTACCAATGAGGAGGCCAATAATGCCATGTGGAATCACAAATTGGTGCCGCAAGATGCCATTGCTGTTTTGGATTAGATCTCCCGCACTTGTTGGAGGGGGGCTAGGTGACTCTGAGCACCCTTTGCCGCTGTCATTTGATCCCTGAATACAAAAAGGTATAACATTAAAGAAATTAAAAAATATATTTGCCTACCACTATTAGGGTCTAATTATTTAAATATCAACATAGTTCTTTTTTTTATGATCTATTTACCTGCATACAAATAAGAATAATCCAAAAATTCTGACCAAGTTAAAGTAATTTAAGAAAGAATTTCAATTAAGGATTGAAAAAAATTAAAGTTACCTACAATTATTTCTATAGTTTTAGCACTTAGATACGCAATATTTCAATGTGAATTAATTATATTATATTTTGATTGTTTTATACCAATTTTTAGTTTAGTGAATTGAAGTAAGTAGTTTTAAATACATCACAAGCAATTAAAGGTAAAATTGACTACTTTGTTATATTTACTAAGTCAGTGTTCAGAAAAAAATGATTGAATCATTCACGCACACTTTTTACAAAGCAGGGAGCTAATATATGTGAGTAAATAAAATAGCCTGATTTTGGGTAAATACGTACTTGTTTTGCATAAAAAGATAACTATACAAACAGTTCTTATCGTGACGTTTTTTTATACATAAATACAACATAGAAGATACCAAATACTGACAAACATACCAGTCTAGTAAAAATTAATGTTAAGGTAGAGGAAAAAACAATGACTTTTATTTTCATTGACTTAAATTTAGAAGCTGCCATTTTAAAAATGCTACATTATTGTAATCATTTTTACAAATAAACAAATTTCATTCAAAAGTCAAATATTCAGTTCTAAGATTGGCTAAAACTTAGAATGTCAAAATGATATTGAATAATTTCAAGTTTGATTAATCATATTATGTAGATATTTTGAAAAAGCACATGATTAGATAGCCCTGTTCAAAAATGTTATATTTTTGTTATGTTTCCATTTATTAACTCTTAAATATGATCCTCATATGCCGTGTTTTCCCAAATTATCTATAGATTAACTTGAGAACTACTGTATAGCAGCATTTACAATTATTAGAATTTATAACAGTGGAAGATTAACTAGACTGCGGTGAAGTTTGGGGAACGCTGCTCTAACCAACAAAGTTTGAAGTACTAACAGCTCGTTTTACAGTTTATTTATACCTAGTAAATTTTATAGCTACTGTCATACTTAACTCAAATAAAATTTAGGTAGGTAAGTATTTATATTACTGGGATAATAAGCGTAAAATCAATGTGGATTACTCTATTCTGAAGTGAAAAAGTAGTGGAAGTTCTTCACCATATATTATAATTTTAATTTTCACGCAAATTTTAAACAAAATAAGTCATTAATCAGCATGTTCCAAAGATACAAACAATACAGGAGAGATGATCAAACACTTATCAAAAATAGCTATGAACTTTATCCAGCAAGAGTGATAAAAAAATAAAAAAAATAGATAACCTCACCTCACTATGGTTGTCAAAAAAACTGTTGATAGAAGGGCTAGCTAGTAATCCATCAACGGGACTGCGATTGGAGTCCCTGTCCACATTGTGTACATCTTGTTCCTCAGCTATCAAAGAAGTCACACTATCTAAACCACTGTCGATTTTCTCTTCATCCACTTGAACAATTGCACAACTCACTAAATCCGTATCACTATTTGCAACATCTTCTTTTACCGCTTCCACAGGAACGCCATCAATTGATTCTGTGAAAACATTTCTCTTAACTGTTTTACTATCTCTCGGTTGCTTTTTTGATTTCTTATTGTTCTTAGACTTTTCTGCCGCTTTGAGAGGACTGCACGTTGACATGTGGATAGCCTCACTTTTTACTTCTTCTTCCATTATAGTGTCCTTTAATGGAGATAGAGATTTAACAGAAACGTTTTCGACTTTATCAATTGGTTGAATAGCCAAATTTTCAAAATCATCGTTTAATTTATAAGACAAACTATGATTATTCATCTTGGTTGGAGAAGATTTTTCCGATGAAAGAAATTTCTCGACACTCCCAGGACACTTAGCAAGTGGAGATGGTGTCCTAGAAATGAAGGCTGCTGTACGCTCTACAGAGGGAGGTGTGTTTTCTTTAGAATTCTTATTCATTGGGTATTCTATTTCGTAGAACTTTTGAGACTTTGCCTTTTCAATTTCTATGTCGAGCTGTTTGTCTGTCAACTGAAGAGGTGAGGAGCGCTGCGAATTGATTCCGTTGGGCACAATGTCTATGGGGGCAGATTTTCCTGCTGTTTGTTTGGCGGGGCTACCTACTGGTTCTGAGGGCAAAGGAGAGACCGAAGCTTCCTCCAGTTCCTGTTTCAGAGTCTTTATATTTCTCGTATTTCCACCTGGGTCACTGTTGGCGCATCCCCTTTTGCGCCTGTACCAGTATATTCCAAATAAAACTGCCACTGACGGTACGGTTAACACTAACAGCTGGCGGTAGAAAGCCATTTTTTCGAGCCACTTTTAACACAATCAGAACACACCTGAAACAACATAAAAACAATATATTAGTATACAAATTAATACCCTCACTATTCTTATTACTTGCAATGGTTCATAAAGGAATGGGCTAACTTAGAGAGTGCCTGGAAACCGTAGTGGGGAAGAGTTTATAAGTTAGCCCGGGCAGCATGGCCTTCATAATAGAATATTTAAAACAACAACTTTACTTCAATGGTGTTTTGATATAATTACTACTCCATAATCATTTAAATTCATGGACTGTAAAAACGAAATCAATATTCATAATTCTAGCTTGAAATATATTTTAGTAAGTATGTATTTTGTAATATATTAGTATTTAAGTAGTAAGTAAGGTATAAAGGTTATAGGAATAGGGTTAACATGAAAGCACTATCCAGATCACTTCAGATTTTTTTTGTTAAGTGACGAAAGCTGCATGCCCAATGTCATGATGCATTATGATGTTACTGCTGCAGGCTAAATTTAGTCTCTTTCTTTTATGGCCATTATAAATCATTCGATTTGTGTCGAGTTGTTCACCACACTTAATTTCAGTTGTAGGTTCACCCTGTTTTTAAAGCTTATAGTGAATTATACCTTGAGAGTCCCACCAGACAAGGAGCATAATTTTTTATTGATTGACTTGGTTTAGTAATGGTTTGAAAATTTCCCCAGGATCCAGCCAACTTCTTTGTCACTTTAAATTAGTATAGATTATCTACTTTTCAAATGCAGTTCTTAAATTATCATAAACGGTTTGCTGTTATTGGGCGAGCCTTCAAAGGAACGCTTACTGACATATTTCTTTCGCGATGTTCAGTACTCGGCCTGTGCGGGACCCACGTGTTGAGCTTATTCACTTCCATATTGCAAATGAAGAGTGAACTTTCATGCAGAGGTGCTTTTTACTGAAGTTCTAGACGAATTTATTTTCAGTGCTCTTTCACATGTTGTTAGACATGGATTCTTTTCAGTGAGCACATTTAATTTTTTTTGTTGAACACAATACGGTGTCTTTTTTTATCTTTTAAGTTTAAATCTCATTCGGAAAATATTTTTATCTACCAAAAGCATGTGCCAAAACACTAGCTGCATCATTTCTGTATAATTTCCAAAACTTTTCAGTAATTATTTTTGGGTCCTTACCTTCACTGTGGTAATAAAGGTCGAATATTCTCCTGATTGTCAGACATGTTTGATTAATAAAATATTTTATAAAAACACCCTTTTCTTAGAAAAAAAATGCTGAGATGCTACCTTTCAACCTCTGGGAACTTTGGGAATTCTTTGTATTAAGATATAAAAATTATGAAACCACAAAATACGTGGCAAAAATCACTGACCGGATAATGGGGCAAACTAATAAAATGATTTAATTAAATAAAAGTAAGCAATTCGAGCTATAATATTTTTGCTTTATATTTAATTGTAGCATTAGAAAAAATCTTATAATTAGTTTAAATAAATATCTTGGTAAGAACATATGCACACCAAAACAAACCGAATTTATTGTTAGGAATGGGAGTAGAAAGTTATTACTTCAAGGTTAAAATGAAGATTTACTTAATATTTTAAAATAGGGGAAAAAGCAAACCTACACACAAATTGTGTAACCTTAAAAGTTTCATTATAAAATTATAAAAAAAAGTATATGCAATGAAGATAAAACGGTGCTACATTAAAATTGCTTGATGGCACTTATGACTCAATCAGAAGGCTAGAGACAGACAATAAACATTGAAATAATAAAGTTGCTATTTTTTCAATTATGTTTATTTTAAGGAATGGAAAAATTAAATGTGATTATTTTGCATTGTTTCCTGAATGAGTACTGCTGTGTTTCCAAAACAAAGGTCAGTGATTAGATCATCCGAGAAGAAAAACTGCTTGACAATAATAAATGTCTTAGACATACAATATTTCATCAAAAGCTATCTAATCCTATTTTCACAATTCAATGGTTTATTCATTGTAAAAACAGGTTGATTACTACCTACGGTTTAGGATAAGCTATTTTTTTCTTGATAGTAGGCATGATAGTTCGTATTTTTTAAAAATAATCCTGATGCCTTAGCTGGGTGTTTAAGTATTGTACATATATCACACTGTCTGATCGGGTACATGCATTTATTATGCAACGTGGCTATAAAAAAAAAGATTTATTGACATAATGACACTACACTATCCTCTTTTTAGATGGTTTCAAACACTGCTAAATCACCCATTTTTTTTTGTTTAAATGCAGTAGACCCGAAAATTAAAAAAAAAATTACACTCTTGATATCCCAAGTGATGAGAGCAATATCTTACCTAATTAATGTGAGTAAGTGGGTTCCTCTATTGTCTGATAACGAATAATCTTTTATACTATTTTTTCAATAAAATTAAAATATAATGAAAAATAATAATTTTTATTATTTGATATCCATTGATTTTTACATACTGAAACCTATCCACCATTATTTTTTATTTGTATACTTTTTTACATGGTATTTGCGTGGAACGTTTCCATCATGTAAAAAGAGAGTTTGGAAAAATGTATGTTGCTCCGCAAAGTTAGATTTCACAATGTTTCCTGACTGGCAAAAAATAGCGAAACATGTACCAAGACAGGACAAACTTTTGAAATGTTTTGTCCAAGAAAGGGACAAGGGATTATTTGCGAGGAAGAGAGGTGGTTACCAGACCGGATCTCCTATGGATTAAATTTTCCGGTTTCGTCATGCTTTAAATGTGCCAAAATTCAATTTGCAAGAATTAAATTTCCGGGTGCTTTATTCAGCGACTCGGGTGAATATATTATTATAAATTACGATTGCCATCATATAATATAAGGCCGCTAATATTATCGTATACATTCATCAGTGAAATGTACTTGGACTTTTTATTAGTTACATACGAATTTAATGTATTTCGCGCCCAAGGAAAAAGTGTATTTATCAATTTGTGACATTTGATTGCCACCAATAAACGAGTAGTTTTTGCAAATAATATTTGTAGCACGATAACCTGATGACTTTCACATGAGTATACTGATCGTAACAGCTACGGCACAGAAATTAATAATCAATTTGTACAGATGTAAATTTAAAAAAAAAGTAAATTAATATCAATAAAAAATCTTCTAAGGGCCACGAAAGATTATGATAATTACGTACGTAAGTTTTCTCACATGTTACATACAGTACATACTATTATAATGCATGTCAACTTACGTGGTGTTCAAAATAACATCGGTGTAGGTACCTACTTACACCGTGAAATTAAATTGTAATTGGATAGGATATATAAAAAAAAATACTCGACATGGCCGTATAATTTCAATATATTTATAATATGCATATATGAATACAATTTAAAAAGAAAATGGTGTATGTAGGTTGCGCACATTAATCAGGAAAGGGTGTGAACACACCTGTTTTGAAATTCTGAAGATGTATGTAGAACCTATTTCTGTGGTGGAAAAAATGTTTATTGAACGTATTGACTTTGCTTAGTACAATATATGATCGGTATTTTTTGCACGGACTTAATTAACTACGTCGCATTTGGCTTCCTTTCCTTTACATTTTCAATAAACGCCAATTTACAATTATGTAATGTTAATTATCAAGGAGTTTCAAATACAAAGCAGATAAAGGTTGTATTGTGCAACGCTACTGTAATGAGTACGTTTTATTATGCAGTTTTTCATCGTGGACGCAGCAAAAAAATTTTGCTAACAACTAGATTGTACGGAATGTCTTATTGTAAAATCAGATGCATAGCATAGAACTGTACTGAGATGATTAGAATGCATATGGAAAATCCACTAGCTGCAATCGTCACGTGGAGACTGATATACAACTATCGGGGCATTACCCGAATAGTCTAGTAAATCCCAAATTTTCACATCGTCTTGACTTAATGGTTACATACTTATTGAATTCTCCGTGTTCGTTTTAAATAGTGCAATGTTATCTCAAACGACTACATAATCAAATTAGTTTGAACCGATGTAAACAAGTTCATTTGGCGATGCCGATCGACACTACCAATAATATTTGAAATAATTAATTTTATCAAAGGTGCAACAGAAATTATTATCATATTATTTGGAAAAGAAATATATGTCACAAAGATGAACGAACGACGGTGTTTCCAATATTAATTGAAACTCAGTATTTCAAATACATATTTTATGTAGTCATTGCCCTGTCAAATCTCTCGGTAATTAATGAATAATGTTGATTTCACCAGGCAAATATTCAACTTTTATCGTAATAAGAAGTTGCAAGATTAAAAAGGTAGAGTGTATCATTTATCGAAATTTGGATTTTTTTCGTAGCGCACAGTGAAGCATAACAAGAATAAATATTATTTTAACGTTTGATACCGCTAATAACACACTGTACAAAATTGAATACATCGAAAAGCATTCCTAAACCTTTACAAATGATGGATTCGATGGTTAAGAATACCTTGTAAGTCTACTTAGTTAGTGTACCCACTATAAAGAGTATAGATCCAATAGGAACATGTATTGACGATTCACAATTCGATTTGTAAAATGTGTGTACGACAGTTGATAAGATCTAAAAAAGCTCGTGATTTTAATACTCTAGCCAGGGCGAACGACACGGCAGAAACCTTACTACAGTTCGTAGTATAAACAACTGCAAATCGATGTACTTAAAGAAAAATAACCCACATTATGTAATAATTATCTTGGAATTTTAGAAAATAAAACATTCAATATCCATGTAAGAGTATTAACTCAATAAATGAATTTGTTTGATATGAAACATTTTCCGCATATCGACGATAATTTTTTTTGTCGTCAAGCAGGTAAGACAGGTTTTAGCACGTGTAAAACGTCATCACAAAATCAACCAACTTTAAAACAGGAATTCGTTCGTTTAACAATCCAATCTTTCAAATTAAATAATTTTCCGTTTTAGAGACAAACTTCTAAGACCGTCCAAAATTCTTTTGATGCAGCTTTTTAAGAAAAGAAAAAAAAACAAGTAATATTTGTCGCCAATAATATCAACGCAGATTAAAAAAAAATACATTAAACATAATCAATTGTTATATGAAGACGGGCCGCGGTAACAATTGATAACTTCAATGACGTAATAATACGCAAATCCTATACATCCGATTCGAAAAGTGAAATAAAAATTGGCCAACAACGAAATTGTTTTCAACAATGAATGCTATACGTGAAATAATTTACAGATTGAGCAGAAAAATTATGTTAAGTTCAATTAAGCTGACAAAAATCCAGGACGAGGGTTTGCATTGTATGAAATGCGCAAGCATTACACGTGATATTATATGATTCCGATTCGGATGAACATTATAATTATTATTGTTATAAAAAAATAACAATGGGACAGCTAGCTGACGCTTGTGCGACACGCCAACAGGTACGCTCTACAAAAAAAAAAAAAAATATGCAATTAAAATCACATGCAACAATTTTTCTCGGTGGGAGTAATCAGTATCATCAATTATCATCAATTTACACATTGGTAATATATCTGTTTAAAGTATGATTTGAAATCGAACGCTCACAGAAATAAACGTGTCCGATAAAATTCTATTTAGTACACGTATATGCCATACAGCACTCAATTAGTAATTTTAAATAGAATTCAAAATTTATAAAAGTCCTCGAAGTATGATTGTATTGTATTGCCGCCGGGCGAGATTCCTATCACTGTCCGCAGTTCAGATTGCCCTCGTTATAAGGCAGCGTAGAATGTAGAAGGGGATGGTGGTATTTCGAGTCAGACTCAATATCCGTTTGAAAACGAGGCCCAGGGCATCAAGAACCGAAGTGAGAAGTCGAGCAGTTAGCGGGGCGACAGGCTCTCACGCCGCAAAATGTATCGACCTTTCACAATCGAAAAATATTTTGTACTCTCCCGAGCGGCCTTGTCGCAAAATTATGGCCAATAGAAATGATTTGGCATTTGAAAATTTGACACAAAGCTAACTGGTTTTAAGTTTAATGTTAATCAATGCAATGCTGTTGTTGCAGGCATATTTACCACCGTGTCCCTTGTTTAATTAATAATACCTGTGTTAGATACGCCGTAATGTAATTTCAATAATTAAACATTATTTTAATGGGAGGCCAGTCAACATTTTTCACAACAATTATAATGTGAGCCAATCATATATTGTGAATAGTCTAAAGTTTTGTAACGTGTAGCTGCACCCTTTCCAGTGAACTGCATTACTATAAAATAAATTAAATTGAAATAATAGTCTACATGCCAATAACTGGTATATTTATTTAATCCATAATCAGGTGAAATTTAATACCTTGGCTGACTTCTATACGTAAATATTAAATCAACACAAATATAATGCGTGAGAAATTGTATAATTTTGATAACGATAACAGAAGAATAAATGTGTTACACAATATTAATTTTGTTTACGCAATACTAACTACACGAAAACTTATAAATCACGACTCGATTAGATATACGGATGCAGGACTTTACCAGAGAGTTTCAATTTACGTCGATTATTTTATTCCAGGTACAATACTTACTTAGGAAAATTTCCATTTAAATAATCAGTTACCGCATATTAATCTGCTGTAAGAAGACAAGATAACATGTACATATCATTTTTCTCAAATAATGAATTGCCTTCACAGAATACTTTATTCGTTTCAGGCGAAGAACCGGTTTCCACGCAGGCAAATGTTTTATATTCGGAAATATTGACACAGATGGAATTTTTGATTATTAAACACCATTAAAATAAATTAATAAGTAATATATCACGTTAGCCAGCTGGTCTAGCTGGTCATAGCGAAGTTATCGAATCTCGTAAATCTTGAGATCGTACAAATACTGCTCAGTAAACAATATTTCATTCGTATCGATATGATTTTGATAACGGTCAAAGTTGCAGTCAGAGAGCAATGAATACGATGAAATTACATACATTAAAAGTTAAAATCAATGTTTCATAAAATCGTACTTAATATTTATGACGTGCAATAAAAAAAAACACTTTGAAGGAAGTGTGAAAGTATATCGCTTGTACTAAAAGTAAAATAAAACACTGTTCTGAACATGCAACAGGTAAGAAACCAAAGCATATTAATTTATTTGTACACTATTTTAAAAAATCAGCTAAATAATATCGTAGACGTCAGAACATCCAAGTTGAATTAAAAAAAAATACAGATACCAGGAGGAATTATCTAATTAATCAACATTTTAAAGAACATATAAAATATAAACAGGAAATTGGATCCGTTATATCAAATTTAACCACGCGGACAGATAAAAAGGCGATTTAATAAATACGCAGCCAACTATGGAATCATCTTGCCACGCGGTGAACAAGGACGACGTGGTTTTTGTTGAGAAAAGCATACGGAGTTCTTCCCGCGGGAGGTCACAGTGAGACAACAGAAAGTAAATGCCTTTCACGAAGCTGAGCGAGTTTTGGGTTCGGATGGATGATGGATGATGGCTGATAAGCGATACACATACGCCGTTCACACCGCGATGTGCGAAATATGCAAAGCGGGAGGGAACCAACGAGCACCGTCGTATCTCTTACTCCCGGATACCCATTCAAATGACGTTGATGAATTACAAAAATAATGACAGTTAATAAGAAAAGGTTCAGTGAGAGTGGCAGCATACTATAATTAAAATAACACACGCATCTCCCACGTCGACTATACAAATAATACACAATAACTTATGATCCACGAATGCATATTCGCAACATTGTGACTTATATCACCCATGTATACAATTTTAGATAAGTTTGTTGATTTAAAAATTATGCTGACAAGAGTAGATACGTTTGAAATGCACAAATAACTTTTGAACAACTTACGTGTAAATATCTCGGTGGGTAAATAGCACCCATTTCGTTGGCAAACTTGTCACATAAACTGATGAAGCACAAAAGCAAAGAGATGAATCGTTTCAAACTATGAAAATGATATATTGTGATATCCGTTTACGGAAGGTTGTTGTTTATTTCAACACGGCAAAGGAGAAAATGTGCGCTCGCGCTCGCGGTGTGTTCGCGACTGGCGCGGGCGGGACTATTGGTAAAGAAACGGCGCACGTGGTTCGACGTGGCTTCCTCTATCGTGCAGCGTAGCTATAACGACCGGCCGGTAAACGCGGACTGAGAGTGTATGTATGTACAATGAATGCTTGTACAGCGTGCCGCACCAAACTGCAGTGATTGCCAACACAATAGCCGCGGAAGATTGTGGTTTTTCACATGCCATGAATAATTACGTGATTTTGGCATCAATATTTTTACCACAATTTAAAGATATTTATGTGACAAAATAAGTAGCCGAGGTTAGCGTCGCGCTTCGGAACCGGAGATTGCTGGTTCGATTCTCACAGCGGTTGGATTAAAAAAACAGGACTGGATGCTCATTGAGTTGAGAAATTGATTGGCAACCAATTCTCGTGGAAAAAACTGTCAAAATATTTTCTGGAATGGAATTCTTCACACTGTCTAGACTCGAGATACATATTCTCCAACTTCTGAGTGGACAAGGTAAAAAAAAAACGAAATAACAGTAGCATATCAGACCAGTTTCATACATATTCCCGATCCACTTAAAAATAAAACAAAAAGTAAAGGTCTTCTCCATCAGTCATATTATTCAGCGGACATCGGTGAACCATCACAGATCAAGAAGGAATGGTGGTTATAACAAAAGCGGCGCTTTTACTTTCTTTAGTAGTTTCACAGCCGTACACTCAGCTTCGTCTGCCTCATAATTTCCGACAATAAGGCTTCGCCTCACCCGGAGCCTAAGACATGCAGTTCACAGCTCCAGTAGTAACTCGACCGAGTCACCTCCGTTACCACCACAATTATTTTGGGTTCAATTTCATTCATTTTAGTATAGATTTTTTCGAGAGATGAATATTAATCGAGCAAAATTTGCAACCAAATCGACGCCAACTACTAGATAACAAGCAACAAAGTTGTATGTAACATTAATTTAAGTGTGACCGTAAGCACCTTCACATAACAAAATTTTATCAAGCACCTTGTTGACCTTTTAACGTTGGGTTGTTTTGTTGTTAATAATAATTAAATCTCGTAATAATTTAATAAAACATCAAACTTTTAAAGCAATTTAAATAGATTTATTTCTTTGTGATACTAATTCATTGCCAATTACTTAACTAATCGGAAATAAAAAAGAATTTCTTGAGGAAATGCATGCGTGTGAATATTAATCACTTATAAATAAATACTCGAGGAATGAATATATATTATATGTATTTAGGAAAACGTTAACTCGCAAACACAGATATTCAATTTTGACAAGAAAGATTACGCCAAACACGGGCTCAACTCAATTTAAATCAACGTGATCAGTTGTTTGAATGCAAAATAAGGGAAAGTCTTAAGATTTCCTAGGAGTATTATATTTTAAGCCCCCTTTACAAAACTACCTCTCCACGGTAAATAATCTTCAAAACTGATACTACGGATTAAGAATATAAAGAGAGTTGAGAATTCCAGATAAATCTGACTAAATCAGATTAGTAATGTAACATATGAACCGTCAAGATGTGTTGTATACTATTTAAATATCTGATAACGATGAGGCATGTTTCAATAATTTATAATGAAAGTATGGTTAGTAAAAAAATAGCAATAACGAACAATCACCAAATGAACGTTTTTATATAAACATCTCATGCTGCGTCCAGGCTGGGCCAAAAACAAGCTAACGAAGGCGTACAACAATATAAAATAAGCATTCGTTCGCTTGTTTTTGGCCCAGCCTGGATGCAGCATCAGATGTCACGACAGATCATCACAGACCCCAACATATTTGAAATTAATATCAGGAGTAAAACGAATCCCGCCGAGAATTCCAGAATGTTTTTTATTGTCTTGGATCTTCGATTAAATACTTTACCGGTTGTCCTAACATTAATAGTCCATAATTTATTATATACATATTTTCTTTGCGACATTAGTTAAGTAATCAATCATGCGGACCGGGTAACCATGCCGGAGGTTAATATATCGCAAGTTTCAATAGCCATCAAGCCATTTCCAATTGATCTTACTTCTATGGCATTGCGACAATCGACATAATGCATGTAGGCGTATGAAAAGGTTTGCCCGGGGGTAGAGAAAGCTGATGATGAAAAAAATGCTCGAGATTGATGTAAGTGTGACCGGTTGCTACGGTGTCAACACACGACAGCGTTTCCCATTTTTTTCTCTCCATAAACCGTTCAAGGATCTTAATAAACGATAAATAAGTTTAAACAATTGAACCACCTGATGAGCACCGTTATGTAGCTGATGATATATTAACCCTTGCATACGTAAATAAAAACGACTCTTCCGCATTACATGTAAATACAAAAAAATCTGAATGCGTTTCATAACCTAAGAATCTATTTCAGCAAGTGTGTATTTTTACAAACGGGATATAGTTTTTTTCTGTGATCGTTTCATCAAGAAACATTTGATCATGTTTAGTATTGTAATAAACCTATCACACACAAGATTCCAGGTTCAAACACACAAAAAAACCTACTTTTCATTTGACATTGAACCTGCGATAAATTTGGCCTGACTCTCATAATAAAGTCTTCGTTTGAACTGGAGCATTAAATTGAAATGTTTTATCGAGATATAATATTTAGAAAAAAAAAATCATCGAATTCGCGAATACATACAGAAATTATAGCGCTGCTATTTTCGACCTCAATCACCGACCTCTGATCTTGCATTATCAGTGTAATGATAAAATTATATGATCTATTTCACGACGTAAATGTATTAAATGTGTACATTGTTGAAAAACATCAAGGATCACCATTTCTGATGGCAGAACAAATGAAACAAGCCACCTTTTCAATCCATATCATTTAGTATAAACGCTACAGTGGTAGATATCATTGACTAACGGTTCCTGTGTTGTGTCAGAAGCAGAAAGCAGGAAGCGGAAGAAGTATAAGCATCTGACGATCAATTAAAAATTCTTCTAGCTTATGTTTTGTTACCGTTGGTCCAAGTTGCAGATGTTCGGTTGGTAAGAAAACGTATGAAAATGATGAAATGTCTAAATACACCGAGATGAAACTATTTCAAGATAACACACGCAAGGAAAAAAAACACAAGAGATACGTTTGGTAAGACACGTGAAACTTCGAGAATTTTTAGGCCGCGGATGATATTCGGGTCCCAGAAATAGATAAAAATATTTCCCGACAGTATTTTCAGTAGTCATTTTGTGGACATCGTCGACAGAGACGATCCGTTTCGTCAGCATGTTAATAGTGAGTTTATTGTGAACAAAACATAAAAGTAGACGAACAAAAATACAACTTAGGAAGCGAAGAGATACAGTGAATACAGAAGCGTTAGTATTTAATTTAATTTAATGGTATGAAAATAAAACGCCAGCATTTTGGTAAAATTGGGCTGCCTTATTTTGCCACGTGGTTATCGATCGTATCTGTTTACTAGATTATATTTTATGCATATTTCATTGTCATTAAACTATATAAATTTACAAAAAATATGTAGCAATAAATCAATTCGGCCATGGCATATTATTTTACCAATATTATGAGGAAACATGTGGAACTGACCGGTAATTAGTAACGGTAATAGATAATACTTTAAATCATAAAATATTTTATTAAATTAAAAGTAACACTCCCGCGAGAAGTGCAAAAGAGGTACGAAATTGAGATAGATGCTTCGCTTATCTGTCAGCTGAATATTTTTATTACTTAGTTTTATACTGTCACGGTCTGTCTGTCTCGAGTTGTGTTGTATTTTATGGCAAGTACAGTACTGTTGTGGGTAATTCATCACACAAATAAATTCAAAACGCAACCAATCGGACCAACCAACAAAAATCGCCAATTGAAATGTTTGTCTGATTTATAACCCATCATTCCCACCCAAGGCCTGATTACCCTTATAGAACCACTCCGTCGGTATAGCCTATAATTACAATTTAATTATATCTGATTTTAAATTGCGCTGTCAAGTTTGTTATATTGTTTATATTATATACATAAAAAAACCAAATTATAGTAACTCGCACACTATTTACACATAATTGAAATTATTCATGTTCTAATATTTATTTGTGTTTATATTTTATTGGTAGTGTGATGTTGCGAACATAAACCTTTGATCTTTTTTTGATATCTTTGTTTATTAAATTTGCTAGGACTTTTTCATTTGTTAACCTCCCGCACTGTGCATTATCTATCGTTGCATTAAATAAAACGTAATACCAAGTAACCAACATCAAAGAAGACATTACATTGAAGAAATAACTGAAGAAAGACCTAATCGTTGGGTATTATTAAATTTTCTCGTGGCAAGTCGGCGGGCATGGGGTCTCGCAAAAAAAGTTTAAAAAAACTGCCCGCCGAGCTCCAAAAACTGCTTCGTGACCGGGAGAAACTTCATATCGGCCATCGCAGCACAACGGAGAGCGACAGACCGGACGCACTCTTTTCCAAGCGTTAGTTTGCAGTCGTGCTTTGCAAATTAACATGGAAAAATAAATGGCAATTCAAGCAACTGGGCATGTTCTGAAGAGTGGGAGATAAGCCCGCCGCGATAGCCAAAATAACGTTTATTTTACTACGTTTCGACAGATAGTGCAGTTATCCATCAGTTACATTGTAAATGACATGCGTCCAGTGAAAAGTATTTTTTAAATTCACGTGTATTTAGTGTAAGACTTACACCGTGATACTATGGTTGTGCGATTCAAAGGGTTTAAATGACAAAAATCGACATATTAAATAAGGGTACCAAAACGCACTCAATTCAAAATAATGAAAAAGAATTGTTCATCGGTTCATCAATAATACCAGGGGCCCTCGATCAATATTTTTTTATCAGTGCATGTCCGTGCAATTTAAGTTTACCGTGTCAAAATAATGGTTTCCAAAATCCTAGCCGTGACAAAAACAAATTGGAAAGAAAGTAGTTGATGGCTAATCAACTGTAACGCGAATAAACCTTCTGAAGAACATGTCGGTATTCAGATTTTAAAAAAATCAGTGCCATATGCAGTACTAGGCATGAAATGTCCAATTAAAAACACTTCTTGCCACTAAAACCTATTAAACATATTGAACTTTCCATATTCATCCAGGTATGCATTAGGATTCATTATAATTATGATTTATGAATAATGCGACATTTTTAATGAAAACGACTAAATTTATGAAAATGGGGAATATGGTACAGACAGTGGTGCAGTATTTTTACAATTAAGTGCCGACTTATTTCTAGGATACGTTCACCAGTATCCGAAGCACACATTTTGCTATATACTCACTTATACTTAATTTACTTGCAAAGGTACATTAAACCGGTATGTTAAAACATATTGTAAAAGTAGATCTGATTCGATTACTCAATGTAACCGTTATCACTATGAAGAAAAATATAGAGCACAGCCTGAACTTCAAGGAGACCGGCATTTCAAAATGCAAGAAAGAACTCACTGCCGAATTTAATTGGCACCGGATAAAAATAGTTTTATTTACCACGTGAGTGACAAACGGTCGAATTTGCTATTCTGCTAAATAGAACTGTTAAAACGCTACTGAAAAGTTAAAAATAATCATGTATAATATGTAAGAAATAAATAAACCACATCAGCAGAAAATGATGGATGTGTTGAATGGAAGCTAGAAGATGCAACCCACTATTGCTTTGCACCTGGGCACTGAACGACGCCGTTTCGTAAGCAATGTCTTCGATGCGCAAAGGATCAGGCATAAAGACTTGTAGATATATTGGAAGGAAAATCTGACCGAAATTGGATCGACTGTTTTAAATAATGTACATGTCGAATCATTTTACTTTTTGACTTATCAGAATGTAAGATGTAACTGTTCCGTATCGTCAGATTGCTATCACGTGTGTTAAACACAATGATGACCCCAAACTAGATAATCCATAATTGAAAACTTCTTTTTAGTAATCAGGCGAATATTCATAGAACTGAATAAAAAAATATCTTTATGCCAAGTCGTTTTTTCACTATCAATTATCTACGATTTAATACCCACCTATACAAATAGATATCTACAATATGCGACGTTATAATACTGGAGCGTAGAACGAACATAGCTACAGGTATTTCAAGTAACGGTAGAATGGGTAGGTACCTAAAGTCTCAAATGTCAAACAGATTAGAAAAAAATTAGACTATTCACAAATTGATCGAATGGCTCAACATACCATCTAGCCTTCGTACCACGGCTGGTGTGAATGAGTAGATGCACGATACTTTTATATAATAATCTTTCTCGTACAAAGAAAATATTTAAACACATTTATTTGCTGACAATAATACGGTTAAATATCAATGAATAGCTGTAATACAATATTGTTTCATATTTTTATTCGATAAAAGTAATGTAAATTAGATTTTACTGATTTCATAAAAAATGCTTATTTCTATAAAAAATATTGGTGTATTAGTGTAAATAAATGTTACGTGTGTACCATTTTGCTAGGCCGTCATACAAACATTATGAAGTGATTTTTGTTTAATCAAAATGTGAAATTTACACAGAGAATCCCACACTTCGAAGTTCAATGTTATAGCCATATTAGAAATATTAGATTAGCCGCATTCGTTTTACATTTGTCGAGATGAATGATTACCTAGTTCCCAAACAAATATACAGCATATCTTGATGACAGTAACCGGTAAACAATTCTCCCGTCCGTTTTAAAAGTAAAATTGCTTTTGCTGCGTTAAAATTGTACATTTCATCATCATTCCCAGAGGGGTTTTAAAAACTTCGAAAAACTGCTCAATATACCACGACGCTATAAAAATTATAAATTATTTTTGATGGCCTTAAACCCGTTACAGACCAACATATCGTGATGCTAATCGAAAATTGGTTCCATACGCAAGGAAACGCTTCAGTGCCTGGAAGCTTTTGTTGGCGCATTTCATGAGTATGTATTCAATGAAAAATTAGGAATAGTCGTCGAAGTAGGCTTCCAGTCGCAAAATGTTCCAAAAAATAAGCTGCTATGTCAATATCAATACATTTTCCCCCACTTTTTCAAATTTAAATTCGTTCAGGGTCACGCATAGACCAGCTTTTGTCATTTTGAATATAAAGTTATCAGGTTTTTCCAAATATGCAGATTAGCATTTATTATCAATAATTATATCATACTAGACGCGGAAACGATTTGGTGGAATAATTTGTTAAAAATTATGTATACTGCTCAACGATGTATGTATGGAGTATGTGCTCCCCCATGTGATAACTTCTCTCAAACACACGTTTTTCACGAGGAATAAGAATGCAGCATATTTTTAAAAGTTGTCTGGAACGATGCAGTCCCGCGACCTTCGGTGCTTATAGATTAACTCATTCAGACACTAATTCGACTGTGAAATCAGTAAGGGATTTTTTAATTTCTAACTATGAACTAAATCTAGTCCTGAGAGGTTATATTCTAGTTCTTGAACTTCAATTTTTATTTACATGTTATATCGACAATATTCGCAAGCAAAGTTTATAGTCCACCATCTCCGCTACGGCATATTATAATAATTAAAAGATGCAATAAAAAACCCACAATCAAAAGTAAATTTTATCAATATTATCAGTGTAATTTTAGAAGAACAATGAAATAATGACAGTTGATAAGCCATATTGAAATCAATATATTATAAATCGTTAAGTCACTTTTAATTCACATCAGCATGATTGATATCAATTAAAAGTGTTTAAGGTGCAATACGATGGCCATCAAGATAATATATTAAATCGAGCATTGATACCACTCCCAGAAAAACTCCCAAGGCCAAAAAACTGTTCTAAAATAAACCAACTTCACTCGGCTAAGCGATTCGGTGAAAAATTGTCGGTTTTTTTTTTAGTTAATAACAAAATGGATACGATGGATGTATGCATTGTTTTAAATTGCACTCGTATAATGATATGAAATGGATGTAAGCTATTTATTTTGCGATTCGAATAATTTTATACTAGTATTAGTATAATGTCGTCGGGTTTATCGAGTTTGGAAATTCCGTGTGCAACTGTTGGTTATAAAAAGAAAATACATAGTTGTTTCAATCCGTACCAAACACAATAAACGCAGCAATACGCCGCTGCCGGGTTAAGCAGTCGCAAACTAAAATAAACTTTTCTCTGTCCACGGCTTGCCTTCGGGCGCTCAACCCATTCATTACACATAAGCGCGGTCGAATTGATGAATTTTATTCAGTGGCAACCCCGCTAGAATCGGAGCAGTTAGTTGTTGGCTTTACCAAACAAACCCTTTCGTTCATCTTTATTTCGTGCCCATCTCGAAGACCAATAATTAGCGAATCCTTTAACTCCATCAAGTCGTTTGAGCCCCGATAGTCCAGCAACAAAAACGCTGATTATTGACAATATGACGCCTTGACTCATATCGTAATTATACGATTGATAGTGACATCAATCTTATATAAATGTACGACTTGCGCTTGCAGAGACTTTTACGAGATGATTTGTTCCAGAGAAAAGGTTTGTAGATGGCGTCAGATATAAGAGATCGAGATTTTTTAGCATTTATCACATCTACATTTATTTTTAGTTCCAGGATAGGCGGCAATTTCCTAGAAAATTATTTATATCTCTATATATTTTTATCCAAAAAGATTTGCTGATGGTTATAAATATACGATTCGATTATACTACTTTACATTAACATTCTGTAAATATAGCAGAGTCCAAAAAAGGTTAAAATATAATTAAAATACGACTATAGAACATAACTAGTGGTATAAGAAATAACCGATGATCTAACGTATGATGTTGAGTATAAAGCAAAAGGTTGAAAAACAAAGAAGGTAAACGACCGGTCTAGTGTTTGGCTCACCTAAAGCCCTAGCCACGCATATCTAAACAGATACTTTCGGCCGCAACAAACCAAAATTATGCACATCTTCGGTACTAAAGGTGAATGGAGAGGTAAGAATTTGAGTTTACTCTCAATTCTTTCGAACTAATCGATGCGGGCCTAAGTAATATTTAAAAATACCCAAAACGTGTGTTTAAAAAAAAACTTCATTGAAATTTTCGCGTTGCGATGGTGCCTTTGCCAAAAGAATGATGCCAAATTTTATTTTCTCAATGCGTAACAGGCGGATTATATGCGAGTTTTTTTTGCAACAGCAGCAGCTATACCAGAAAAGAGTGATGTGATATAATGGGTAATAAGAATATGTAAAATTAATACAACACTACTTCAAGGTGACCGGTAGGTTAAATTTAGGGCAGTGGATATGGCACTGACAAACATGCAAACACATCAATGGAGTTAACATTGGTTGGTAGAATTCCACCTAAACTATAATTCAGTGCAAGTATTCAAGTAAATGCATGTATGTAGCACAACGGTATCAATATCTGTTATAGCTGCGATGAACAATTCTGTTTTATGAGGGCATTTGATATAAGCGTTTGGCAAGCCGGCTTATAGGATAAGTATGTTGGCGAGTTTAGTTCCAACTTTTCCCGGTGGACAACAAATATTGATATATTTAAAATACTACGAATATAAATGCAAGCAACGTGATCAAAATTGCCTAAGAAATAGTAAATGTGTGAGGCGACCAAAATTGTACAATAAACATAATGAATAAAATTATAAGTTCTTCGGACAGTATTCGCGAATCCGAAATCAGAATTCCGGCATATTTTCTTTCTCGTGGTGAATGGATTCATAATGACTGGCAACACCATTTTTTATACATGTAACTCTGCGAAAATATAATGGGCGACCTAGACTAGACAAAAAAAAAAATCTCGTGAAAGTAGTTTTAATATCGATGACGCTCGCCGAGCAAATACAAATTCGCGTAGTGAGCAGAATTTTTAGAATTAGCCATGATTACGCAACGCGAGTTATGAAGAGAATATTTAAAATGCCCATAAGATAAATGTGCAGTTGCTTTAAAGAAGTGATTCCCAAACTTTTGTGTGCCGCGAATCTCTAAATTAGACAGCAATAATCCGCGGACCCCGATTTTTTTACAAATACTAAAAGTTCGAAATTCGACCGTAGTTCTATAGATTTCTACATTCGTACATTCATCCAGAACTATAGCGGCTTTTCGTGTTATTTTGGATCTAGCACATCTTAAAATTTCTAATTGATGCAATATCCCTAGTGAAATTACTTCACAAAATTATGATTTCTCATTTTTTTAGTTCTTGTGTGTAAACCTTTCGCGGACTCCCGACGTCGTCCGGCAACTACCAAATTAATTATAAGTTTCCACGGACCCCCTCAGTGGTCACACGGAACACTTTGGGAACCACTGATTTAAAATGAAGTGGGACATAATTAACACTAATTGCAAAATATACAGGGAAAATAATATGTTATAACGTGTAGTCGTTTTAATATCTAGTATAAATAGGTTACATACGATTGCTATACAATTAAAAGAAGCACACTTTTTTCTTTAAACCTTGGGGTTAGGGCGAATTATTCAAAATTAATTTTGTACCTGTTTCGCAAGAGGCGTAAACAACCGTTATGTTGACTGCGATAACGCAGTGTGATATCACAATTCTATCACAGGTGTTATAATCATACGATCCTAGAACAATTTAAAAAAAAAATCGATGGTTGACACTAAAAAAAATCATATGATCACTTATCATGGAAAAGTTAACAAATTACCGTCATATTTTATTATACACATAGGCAAATACAAACCTCACGAAAGGCTTTACGAAAGTGAGAGTTTATCTCTCTCCGATAATGTCTTTTCAAAGTAAATAATAAAAGAATACATTGGTACACCTACATCATGAATGATACATAATATTATTTATTAGATATTATTCTTCTTCCTAGCTTTCAATCGCATAACACGACGTTTAAACTTACAAATTTACTTATCTAAAAAAATAATAAAATAAATTATCTAACCATTTGGCGATACCCACAGCTGATTAGATAACGAAAGCAGGATATCATGGGCGCTTCGTCAAAAATAGTTTCCTTCTTATTGTAATTCCAATCAACAACGCAAAGAAATATAGATAAGAAAATCGGTAGCCAAATTATCTTAATAGATAAGTAAATACGATCGCAAAGCGTGGGATTAATATCTTTAACCATATTTTCAAATAAGTGAACTTTCTTAATTCTTTGTATATTAAATGACAGTTCATCACGAAAAGCTTATACAAATTAGTGTTAGCAATGTTAACGGCCGTTGACATAAATTTACTACTGAAACACCATTCCTTTAACCACACACGGATAAAGTGCAAATCTGATTAAACTATAACGGTGTTTGGATGAGGTTAGAACAAAAATAGAATTTGAGACCTCCTTGATAATTGATGACTGCCGGTGAAAGGAGAATACAAAATAAAGATCGCAGTATAATCATAAACTACTTATGTATGCACACACGCGTAACTCTCCTGCGCCAAAGCATTAAATAGACATTTATTATAATTGTCAGTGATGTATAGTCTAGTAGCAGATTAAGTAGTCAAATGTAATTAAATATAAATATAAAATGTAAGTCACTGCGAAAATGTGACTAGCAAAGGCTTGCATTGCAAAGCCATTACAATAAATTATCACTTTGCATACACTTGTTACATATATATTTGTCCGCTGCTTAAGTGGAATATACGGATTTCCACAATGTCTAGAAAGATTGTTTTTCATGAGGATTTTTTTCCAGGCAATTGCTCAACCCAATGAGAGTCTAGTCCTGCATTGTTGGATATTTAAAAATTTAAAGTTTCTCGGTAGCCGAGAGGTTAGCGTGCAGGCTTCGGATCCGGAGATTGCGAGTTCGTTACTTATATACCAACTGAAAAATATCCGAACGCCACTTAAGACATAACTTAACAGATTAAGACCCGGGGACTCATATGTGAGTCTTTGAAAAACTTTGGTTG
>JAGVSQ010002786.1:0-12334 GCA_022683975.1 Rhyacophila evoluta | reverse complement strand
TTTTTTAATAAATAATGTTTAAATTTTTAGAAATATAAATTAATGATTTTGAAATTAGCACACTCATTACATTTTCATAATTTTATTTCGAATGAACTTATAACACTAGTAAATATATTTATTATTTTTCCAGTCACTGGATACACGCCAACGTGTTTTTTTTTTGTGTTATTTTTATTTAATATTTTATAAAACGAAATTGTATACGTCATCAACACACCCCATCTGTAGAGTTGATTTTACACTGTTACTTACAAACTTGGTTGACATAAGACAATTCATTAAATTTTATTATCAGAAGGAATAAGACGACGGTTTGTAGAAGTACCATTACTCTACAAAACCAGTATGACCACAATCCTTCCCATAAAATGTAGCACAACAATCGAACGAATTACAATTAGCATTTAATGAAAGCTTTACATCAAACTTTTATCGTTCCAATAAAACTGACGTTATGAGCAGAATGAATTTTTTAGTCTTCTTCATAATTTATTTTATAACTGGGATATCAAACATTTTACTTGATGAGCTTCTATCTATCAAATTTCAGAATATAATAGTTTTAAATAAATACTTATAATTGTCATACATACTAAATTGTAAATATATTGTTGATAACTGACCGTACTTGTTTGGAAAAATGTATGCTTATCTTTGATAAATATCTTAAATATTTATATGTGTCGAGCGGCTAAGTGGTAAGTACGCGTTTTATGAAGCAGATCGTGAGTTCGAGCCCTTCGGTTGTAGAAAGATTATTAAATAAACTAATATCAATTGACGACCAATTTTCGTTTTTCAAATTATGGAAATCAATATGCTTTGTTTGTTGTGCTGTAAAAATATGTACACACTTCAAAAATTCATAGCGAATACAATAAATAAGTGCTTATGTTACAATTAAAAAACAGTCAGAATTTTAACAGACAATACTATTAGTCTGAGATTCTTTTACAATATATATTAATTTATAGAAGAATACCATGGCGATTAATGTAGGAATATATAGTATAGAAATGAACAGAAAAAAATATATGGTGCATAATATTTATTAAGTGATTTGTTAATTAAATTAATTTAAACAAATATAGTTTATTAAATGTTAAACAAAGAGTAGATTTTCAGTTTTTGTATCGTTTAATTTGTCTATATAAACGTAAGAAATTTGATAAGAATAAGTGATAAGTATGTTTTTTTTAAACACAAAATCCATTTACTAACCAACAATTTCACAAATTTTGCAGCCTCATTTATTTTGTGGTAAAAAATATATGATTATACGATCGATAAATTCAATGTAAGATAGCCATAAATGAATACGTAGAAAAAGTACCACGAAAAAGTCCTTACTATCATACGTAATATGAACCTTTCAATGAGCAGGCATTATCAAAATAAGAACGAAGCGGATTGAAAAAAGTAACAATAATTCTACTGTACATAAAGGCTAAACAAAATAGTTTTTTATCAAAATATTTCTAAGAATTAGTAACTTCGTGCGTTAATGTTGATGATTGTGTATATTTATTCATGTTGTATAGGAGTTAGCAACTTTAGGATAAGTTATCTGAGGATTAAAAAAATATTTTTTTTATCTTTAGAATCATGCATCCAACATAATTTTGTATACTTATTTATAAAATATCCAAATAACAGTGGCATAGCTACCGAAGGGCCAACTGATCCAGGCGGACGAATCATGGGGGGCGCAAATTCTGGTAGGAAGTAAGAAAAAATAAGGTAGCGCGAGAGCTAAAAAACGAGAAATAACTACAATTTCTGGAAGGAAATCAAAAGAAGAAGAAAAAGAAAAACGAGAAACCATAGAGGGTGCAACTATTTTACTTGCTGGAGGGCGCAAAATATCTAGCTATGACACTGTCTAGTAAAATTCTCAAATTAAAAGCTTCAATTATTTTATTATGTCTATGAAAAAACAACAACAACACTCTCGTAATTAACGAAAATAGTATTTTCTTAAAATAAAGGTTGTGGCAGTGAGCTTTCTTATCAGTTACGTTTTATATATTGTATGGAGAATTATAATAGTACAAAATAAGTTCTATTATTTGTTGACATTATATTATATTAATATTGAAATCGGAAATCATTAAATCTAAACAAAGCTCAAATATCTCACTAAATTAATGAATCTTTTCCGTATATAAGTTGTTCACTGAATTTTATATTACGGCAGATCCGATAAAAAAATTGATCAATGTTTCTCCATATGACAAAACATTATTTTATATCAGAGTGCACTTTAAGTAAATTTTATAAGTATATCAAAAGATTTTTAAAAACTTCGTATCCTTGAAATACGTGTAAAAAGTTTTGTTTCTCTCTATGTGTTTACTCTCTCTCTTTCTCTTTCAATTTTCGTCTATATTAAGCTATTTATTCAAAATAATACGACTGTAATTAAATAGGCACGAAGATAAATCAATTCAATTGACAGCAATTAATCGAATTTTGTTTTGAGAGCTTTTCTTACCTATATAACACAAAAAGCTATGCTATTTTTAATTATTTTGAAACGACACGATGTATTTATGAACTGTATAATTATTTTCAATCTTCTCAAAGGTTTACAATTTATGATACATCTATCTACAGATATACCAACGAATCTCTTTTGTGTGGCTAAGAACCGACAATTTTAATACGACGCATGTTACATGACTTTCAAGGGGTAATATAATAACAGCTTTATTTGATGAATAATTGTTCGAAAGTCATGACCTTTGAATATATCGTTAGTAATAAAAAACAGTTGCATTCCTATAAAGGAAATAATGTAATTTACATTACCATGTGTCATACTGAGTTGTTACAGAATATCGTACTTTGTTAAAAATATCAAACTATGCACCATAATTAATTTCAAGAACACTACGGTAATGAAATAAAATTTTATTTGAAACTTTAACATTACAGATTATATACAGAAGATATTTAAATTTTAATTAATGATTTAAAATAAATTTCGCAACGACATAAACTAAGTGTTACATCAGGATTGGTCATGAAATAATTCATTATAAAACCAAAATATTTTGCTCTATGATTGCTTTTATTATGTCAGTCACACAATTCAAACAAGGAGCTCAAATTCTTCCAATCTAATTAATTATCTAAAATATAAACTTCCGTTAAAATAAAACAATCCACGTTGAATTGGGATAGATGTTGTAATATTGAAATTATTTCAAAGCGATTTATTCATCCATATCCTTTTATTTTATAAATTCAGCTATCGCAAAAATGATTTTATTCAAAGTCATTTCAATGAAAATATCTTTATTAAATCAGAGTTACATTTCTACAAAGCGTAATAAAATAGTGAAGAATTGTAGATTTCTTAAATTCTACGAAACACATTACATTATTTATGATTTTTAATCGTCGTGGAAAAAGATTTCATAAAACAATGAAAATTACTACTGCTCACAAGATTTTCGTGGGAATAAATAAACAATCTTTTGCTAAAATATTAACTAGACTGTGACTTAAATTGTTCAGTTATTATTTTTTGACAATAACTATAATTAGTAATACCATTTTTCTATTCTTTTCTTGAGTCTCATGTTTATATTATCGTAATAATCTAAAAACAGCTGTTCCATTCTATGGTAGGAAAAAGATATGAAAATGTTTTGTATTTTTTTTTGTCGTAAAATATTATGGCTCTACAATTTAAGCCATATGTGTCTTAATAAAAAGGAAACTATTAAAAAAGACCATTATATACTAACTAAAAAAATTCATTCCACATAAGTGGCCTGTCACAATAGAAATATTTTGACAAAACCAATTAAATTATTCAGTTAAAATTTAACGTTTTTTTTAACCATTGTTACGATGCTATTCTATTCTGTGACTATAAACTAGATTAAAACGATCCTGATTAAGTAAGACGTTGTATCTTTTACAAATTCTGTTAAATTATATGTATAGAAGCTAAGTTGGTATATCCTGCCAGTTCATTTGAGTATTAGATATATTTTCAAGAATAACTAACCAGTTGTATCTTAAAAATATGTTTCTGATTGAGTCATATAAATAGTATTAAACTTGCAATTCTTTTCCTCACCGTATTCATCTTTGGTTACATAATAGCTCACTGAATTTCGAATTATAATACCATCCGAATATATTTAAGATTACTAATTATTGTAACCGAATCAGATATTTTTGTTGTTGTTAAAGAAAAATGTTTCGAATTCGCAATTATGTGCAATTATAAAATAAATCAAAACAAGAAAAGATCGGCTAATTAATAGTGTGCAACATATAAAATTTACAGTAACAGCTAAAAGAAAAATGATAAAAACAAAGAAACGCCGAGAAATAAAAGAGACAATAGCGATCATTTCATTTTTTTTTTTTTTTATTTATTTAGCCGCTGCAAATGTATGTTAGAGTCTTCCAGGGGATCGATAATAATAACGATAGGGTGTTAGCTTAACTGTTCATATTAAATATAATACAACTATCATGTACTATTTGATTTTTACTAAAATTCCTGGAGTCATCTTGCAACATAAACAAATAAAACTGTTGTAAGTAATCATTGTGTAATCTTTGTTGTTTCATTAAGTTTTATTTGGTATGTCGAAAAAACCTGGTTTTTAATCCTTGTATGGGTCTTATCGATCTAATAACACGTTAAGATGACATCGTTTCGTCTTGTTGATTAGTGATTGCGACTTCGTTTGACTTGTCCAACTGATTTCGGTCAAGTTTATACAAACGAGATAAGCGCATTAACTTTTTTTTCTCATCGTCGAACGCTAAGCAAATTAAAAAAATATTTTAAACACACATAAGACCCTACTGAGTGAGCATTTGAAACAAACTACACCGTATTCTTTTGCGGACTCTATTTCGTCATGTCTTCCAAATATTTTGACTTGCAACCTGGAAAATATTGTATTAAATACAAGTGAAGATATGTATCTTAAAATAATAATAAACGATTATTTTTAATAGTGATATAACGTTAATTGAAGAATATTTTATGATATGTTGGCCCAATCTCACCCTATTTGAAAGACGTGCAATTAAGTCACTAAGAATATAATTATAT
This sequence comes from Rhyacophila evoluta, assembly GCA_022683975.1. Classification (NCBI taxonomy): domain Eukaryota; kingdom Metazoa; phylum Arthropoda; class Insecta; order Trichoptera; family Rhyacophilidae; genus Rhyacophila; species Rhyacophila evoluta. The sequence goes on along the minus strand of JAGVSQ010002786.1, from coordinate 7,242 downwards.
CCCAGAAATAAGATTTTCTATTAGAAATTGTTGCAATCTAATTAATTATTGTAAAAAAATATCATTGAATAATAATGAGGGTAATTCCGTTAGCTAATAATTCGCCAATGAGTAAGAACATGAGCTTCGATATCAAAGAAAGATAAATGATTCATGTCAAATAGCTTGAGAGATTGGTTCAAACTCTAGAAAAACAATTTACCAAGATGTATCATATTTTAAAAATTCATATGACCCATACTCGGATCCGAGATAGTTTCAGAAATTCTATTGTATTATCGTCGACAAGATTGAAATTATGGTAAAATACGAAAAAATATTCTGGTCACAATTGATAAAGTAATCAAAACAACTAACTTAAAAGCAAAATATATCGTATTAAATCATTTTAAGATAAAGCTTAACCTATTTACCATACAAATATTGATAAATTTATGATTTACAGTCAAAATTTGTATCAAAACACTTATTAAATATATGTTCTCTCATTTTTTATCGAAATTGAAACTTAAACACTTTTATTTCATATTACGTTCTAAATTAAGCACTAGTTTGGAAACACTGCATAATTAAATGAAAGAATTAACAAGTTTATGAATCGGTGGTTTCTTTTGTATTACATATTTGATTTGTTTCATAGCATTTGAAAGATGACAAAGTCATCCGAAAATCCGTTAGACCGACGAATTGAAAAAGCTTCGCGCCTTAAAATATATAAACGTATTACGTACAGATTTTTCACATCGTTGACTACAGACGACAATATTAAGTACGTTCGGTACACATTTAGTGTCAGCTGAAAAACTAGATAAGCTAGTTTTTACATAAATTATATACAGATCAAGTGGTCACACAATTTTGTAGCATAGCCCAGAGATTAGCGTGCGCGCCCACATCCATCGGATTTAAAAAAAATCCAAAAATGCAGGATGGATGCCCATTGAGATAATCAACTGTCTGACAGACAATTCACGTGAAAAATAAACAGTCGAGACATCTTCACATTGCGAAGATCCATATACTTTGCTTTCGGAGTGAATATTTTCACACTATGTAGATAGATCCACGTGCTCCACTTTATAAGCGATCATGGCTTAGTAAATATAAATAGTTTATAGTGAGGTATATTTTAATATCGGTCAATAGTCCTACTTATATTTAAATTTAGCTAAAAAGGATCTTGGACTAGAATATTAAATCGGTTTTATTTTAATATTGGCCATCGTAAATTCAGTCTAAAATTATTACAATCACATAGAAAGACGTTTTTCAAGCAATTTTACACCCGTTACACTTATATTGTGTTAAAATAATACACTTTTCTTTAATCGTTCAATATTAAAATACACTTGAAAACACACTCATAATTATACGTATATCTACAATAATGAATGATTATTGACTTCACGTCACATATTGTACACATTATTATGCATGGGCATGTTGACTCAAGATGTCAAAATACATACGAGTATAATTACCCCAGTAATAATAATTCATATGAAAGTTTACAAATTTCAAATACATTTTAGATTTCAATATATGTTTTACATTCACGAAGCAGCGATTACTTCAATTACGTGTTTTACATATATAGGTGATACAGCTAAATAACGATTTTATTATCCATGTATAATAAATATTATACCGGTGTGTTACCCATATATGTGTTTTCATTATGCTGTAAAGATGCAAGTTTTTATGGGAGACGAAAATTATGTGCTTCAACCATCTTTCAAGTCGAGTTTCCATTCGTCCATGATAATTTTAGATTATATCACACAATATGGGCAGCCTACTAAAATTAAGCATTTGAAATTGAAATATGACGTAACAAACACATATTACCCCACAAATCAAACATGATTTTAAAATAGGCGAGATTACAATCAGATAAACTAGAAAATTACGTGTCCCATCAAATCAATCTCAAAGAGATAAATTTACAACTAATACGAGTATATATATATTTCGTCATAAAAATATATAGAGAATAATAATTAAATTCCCTGAATTTTGCCTACGGTGACCGAGAGGTAAGCGTACACGTTTCGTTGCCGAAGTTTTATGTTCGGTTTCCAAAGCTAACAATAATTTCTAATAAACTCAAAAATACTTTGTATGCTCAGTAGGTTGAGCAGTTAACTTAGAACCAATCTTCGTGAAAACCCCTGTCTATAAAAGTTTTCATTTTCATCCTAGTCGAGGCTTTCATCTTTCATCGAGGCATCCTAATACTACATTTCTAGTGTGAACATCATTACTTTTGAAATAATGGGAAATCCATAAAAAATATATATACAACGGATACAAAATTATTTAAAAAAAAAAAAACCGAAAGATATTATAAATATCGAATTTCCTATTTCGACTTTATAAATTAAGTTTTATTTTGAAATAAAATAACTAAAATAGTTTTATCGACGGCTAACACAACACATCGTCACATCATGAGTGTCTCATACACAAAATAGACATTGACAAAAGTAAGCAATCCGTACAATTGTATTTTATTTAATTTATCATTGATTTGTGACACACATCATAATATTACGCTGAAAAAAATATGAAATTGAAATATTTCTGAGAAATAATAATCAGGGTGGTACTTTGTTTTAATCGAATATTTATATATCGTTTGCGTTTTGGAAGTACAAAATCGTGAAACCAAGATGAAAAATATATACAACGGCTTTTATTTAAGTTTCCCAAAATGTTTTGAATTGAACAAAAAATCTAGAAAATGAGTGTTTTTATTTACCAGCGAATAACATAAATGATTTTCAAATATATTTTGGTGTGTCGACTTTAATCATCTGGCAACACCTTACATAGGGTATTACCATTAGCGGTTTTAAGATAGGGGGGGCACAATAGACTTTTTCAGTCGTACCAAAATTTTGAGTGTATTTTTTGTAAATGTACATTTAGACATTTTGTGATATGATAATAGTGACTACGATCGACCAAGCTGCAAGTGAACCAAGCAAGTGAATGTCAAAAGTGAGAGTTTATACTAATTGAATTATTCTTTATAAATATAGTTAATATCAAATATTTAAAATACATCCTTGTATGCTTTCATAGAGCTGATTATTAAACGTGTAAGCGATGTCAGCATTATTGTCTTGATGTATATATGTGCTTGACCGCAAAAATCTTAATATACTTTCTATTATAATACATCACAATACTAGGCAACATATTTTTCATTAAATAATGCTCAAAAAAAATCGTAAAGATATGAATACTAATGAGTAGTGCTGTGTAGAATTTGGGTATCGAATACGTGAAACCGGTACGAGTACCCAATACTTAATTTTAAAAGTATTCGTTACTAATGATTACTGATTACTTTTTTTTTATAAAGAGTGAGTACTTTTGAAAGAATCGGCTACTTTTTCAGTATGAGTACTTTTTAAAAACGTCGCTACTTTTCAAAATGAGTACTTTTTATACTTTTATAATAATAAGTAGAAGAAGAAGAGAGCTAAAAATGGTGTCACGACTAAACTTTGAAAAAATCACGAAATCTTTCAAAAACATTGCTCTTCGATCTTGAGAATTTGTAAAAATGAATAAGCAATACCCGATACTTAGTACCGATTATTTAAATAAAAAGAACCAGTATTCGCGAGTACTCAAAAGTACCGGTTCCGCACATTACTACTAATGAGATATGAAAATGTTGGTTTCGATATAATATTGTCATGTAAGTAGTACGAGTAAAAAAATCACAAACTTCTGAGAGATACGAAGAAAATAGCTAATGCTTATATATTATAACTTTACGGAATACTTTTTTATTTTACATATAAAAAATCATAATATGCAAAGATATACACTCATCCCTCGGTTTACGCGGTAGATACGTTCAAAGAGAAACCGCGTAAATTGAGACTTCATGCAACATACGCGTTTGCGTGACACGTGCCACAAAATATGTATGATTTTTTGAACAAAATGTATTTTTTCTAGCCGCGTAAAAGTGAAACCGCGTAAAATGGGTACAGCGTAAATCGAGGGATGAGTGTATATGGTTTGTCATAAAATAAAAAAATAAATTGTGATGCCTAATGATTTCTCCTCTCGATTTCTTTTATAGGCCCGCCAGTAGTTGATGCATAAGAAATGCAAACATATAGTGTGGAATATGTGGATGTGAAAAATTGTAATTTAATATTATTGCCAGGGGTGATTGAGATGCATGTCTTAATTGAATGCAGCGAGTATGCTAATCAGTGACAAAAGCGACCAGTCACAGATTTATTGCAATCAGTATACACGGGCCTACGCTGCCAATATACAGCAAACTATCACGAAAGACTTGTTACAAATGATTTCGCTGTATAATAATGAGGGATATATTTACAAAATGAACTTATTATAAGTTATAATATTATTATAAATGTGTCCTTTCATTTTTCGCATAGTATACCGCTGATATAATAAACGTAACAATCGTTTAGATATATCCATTTTGATTTAGTGCTTATTAGCACCATATCGCAGAATAATTTTATTAAATCGTATTTTTACAAATTAATTTGCTTTTTAAAAATAACCAGGATAAAAGTTTGAATAGAATAACACCTATTATACTAACAACACATGCAAATCTCAATTTAATATGGTTGTTTTACAAATGTTTTATAAAGAAAATCTACATAAAAGAAGTAGCATCGATCATTACCACTCTAAAACAAATAATATATCTGCTACATTATTACTGGTAATTTTTTCCCCAAAGCAATTACAGAAATTAACAATAAAATTACTTAATGCAATTAATGTAATATTTAGTCAATCGGCGATTGTATTTAGGCCTGATGTGAGATAAGAAGTTTAATATTTAGTATTTGCCGATGAAACTGAAACAAAATGTCACAGTATCTAGATGCTTTTATATATATCCACTGATCAAAGATATAATTGTTGAAATCCAACACGACTACATACCATGGACATTGAACGATGGGTCAAGAAATGCTCGCAAGCCATTGCATTTCACAACCATTGCTTTTATATGTGCGAAAATATCTGTCTAATAATTCTTATAATTTGAATAAATGGTTTTTTAATAATAAAAATCAATACACCAGACGAGAAATATGATTTTTAAAATACGTCTAAAGTTGCCTGAATTCATTTATAGCATCTAGTCAGTGATTTGTAATTACGTCGCTTGCCGACTGATCCTCAGACCAAGTTGCGCGAAGGGTCTATAATAGTTTACAGTTTTAGAGATAATTAGCCATCAGTGTGGTTATTATATATTTATATTATAAAAGCTAAGCTTTATAACTAGCCAGAAGTTTAATGATGATAGGTAGGCTTTCCACAAGTCAAATAGGCACGCGATGAAAGAAAGTAAAAATATATTGATGTAGTCAATCAAATAAAAAAATATACAAAATTTTACGGAATATCCAATACCATTAAATGTTTATTTTACATGTGTAGTTAAAATAGAGTGACCACATGTTTTTATTTTTGATCGTAGATATACTTTTCAAAGTTTATAAGTATAGTAATCACATATTGATAAAATATTTTGTGATATACTGTATATTTAATGTTAAATAAAATATAATACTGTTAAATAGCCGATTAACCAAATAATAATTAATTAAACGACATTTTTTGTTTTCATTTCAGTAATATATATCACGTTTTTTTGTATCGAAAAATATTTTTGATAGCAAAATATATCTAAGTTATATGAGAATGCATTAAATTCATTTCTAACATATTGTGTTTGCAAGTAGGCAGATGATTGTCAATATTAAGAAAGAAAGTTATGTGTACAAAAAGAAAAGTCTATATTTATGTACGTTATTGAATAACGTCAATAGTGTTAGCAATATTTTTGTCTGATGTTGCTAAATATAATAGAATCAAACGACCCTCTTTTATTGTCAAAAACTCTTTTTCCATGAACGATACAACAAAGCTGTATATTCTCCAGACGTAGCATCAGGCATTTAAAATATTATATGTTATCAATTAATAATTTTATGTATTTTTGGACTTTTCCACTTTCGGCAGCACGTCATACAATTCTAATGTGTGTACGAAATTTACGTTAACACAAAATCTAAGGTAACTGAAGTTTTTTTAACAGTGTCCGAGAGTGGAGCATGTTGATCTCAACAATATGAAGACAACACCCCATAAATGGAGTATATGAATATCCAAATTGACAAAATTTCCTTGAGAGATTCTTTCGCGTTAATTTTCTCTCAGCTCACTCTTTGACCCATTGGAAATGAAGTCATTGAGCATTGTATAATAAAAAATCATCTAGATTCATACCAGTAATCTCCATTCCCTAACTTATCGGCTACTGACTACCTTCATAATAATATATTTAAAACAAAACAATGATTAAAAATATCGCCAGTATACTGACATAATCCATCCAATCACGATTTTTCATGAAAATACGTAAGTAAAATCATCCTCTTTCAACCAGCATACTTTATTAAAGCTTTTCATTTTCCATTTAAACTTATTTCAATATAAGCCAAGCTTATAATTATGTTATTTTTACCAACTGTTGCTGTTAATTCTATCTATAATTCGATGTATTAAGAAAGCACTTAAGGATTTTTTCTAAATTATAAAGTTATGAAATATATATGTCATTTTGTACAAATTTCATTCGTTTCTTTCTAAAATTGCAAAATATTGAAACGTGATTATGTCAGAACTGTGTTTCAATGACTTAATGATTTTGCATGCACACCGATGATAATGAGTGTATAATTAAATTTCATTAATATCATTTTATTCTGTAATAAATCTTGCAATAGTGTATTTTTTTTTTGTGAGGCTTTGATTTACAGCGTGCATTGAAGTGAAAAACTTGAACAGCGTTGAATGTTTGACACGATGTGAGCTGACACGACAAGGCAAGAGTGACAACACTCGATCTATTCCGTTATTACTCTGATTTCTTCGATTAATACTAGATTGTAAATAACAAATTTACATCACTCGGCCAGTCTTCCTTCTTTAGTCAACTAAGCTAGCAGGTGAGTCAACGGAATTTAAATCTAAAAAACCTTCGCTGCATAACAAATGCGTCTGCATCTAAACCAGATGTGTAAATTCGATAAGAACTGATATCATACGGTAAACTGCAACATTTGTACCCCTGGTAGCTGAATACTCCCGAGTATGTGGCTGATTGATAAAAGCGCTACTTCGGTGCAACCGTTTGCGGGTTCGATAACTGTC
>JAGVSQ010002785.1:0-23530 GCA_022683975.1 Rhyacophila evoluta | reverse complement strand
TTTTTACGAGAATTGTTTGTCAGACAATTACTCAACCTAATAGGCAACCAGTATTATTACAATATGATAAAAATAGCACTATTATTTTTGTATTATATCACTTTTAATAGATAATTAAATGATTTTAACACCTAAATACAATAATTAATCTAGCAGATTTTTCATAATTTGATACATGTTTTTTTGAGTTCACATTTGGGGTCTAGCACCATAGTTTTTGGTAAAGTAAGACAAGAGCTAAAAACATAAAAGCTAAAAATAAGACAATAAATTATTTCTGTAAAAATTCTACCATAAAGTGTATACGTTAAATATTTTAATAAGATAAAAGAGAAGATGAAATGGCGCTTTGTGACTTATGAAGTTATCTTATTTAAAATATTATGCCAGCCAAAACTTGAATTTAAACTGGTAAGTTAACACCGAAATTAAATGATATTCCTTCGCTCGGTTTCAAGCCGAAGTTACGTGCATAAGTAAAACTTGAATTGAACCAAATAAAGTTTTGCGGGATAAATACGCTTTGGTAACACACACTATCACTTATTATCAAATATGCTTGTTGAATTATACTGGGAAAACTTTCAGAGATAAAATAATTGTTAATGTAGAATCGTAAACTTGCGAAATCGGCTAATTTAATCAACAGGTCTAGGAATTTTCAAGTAACCGTTTCAATTTAATTTAGTTTTACTCTAGAGGCATCTAATTATTTCTACCTGTGAAGTTATGTTACAATAAACTACATATTGGTAATATAATGTTTCTACCGTATATGAAATGATAGTTTTTAAACTGCTCAAACAGTATTATCTGTTAAGTATACGTGGAGAAATTTTGCATTGAGTTTAAGATTGCTCGATTTATCGAATTGTATTTCCAATTCGGATAGCGAGCTCACTTTACAAAGTGTCATCTACTGTCATGCGTACACCTGCGTATCTCTTACTGATTTCATATATAGCTCCCGATTCAAAACATTATTTATTCCATATGTAGATATTAAACTTTAAAATACGCGTGTTAAACGAATAAACTAGGAATAATTGATAAATTAAGCGATTAATTTGCCTTTCATATGAAATGGTCAATGCTAAATACTCATTGTCTAATTTTGGACCTGAAGTAGAAATAGCATAAAAGAGTGGCGTAGACGAAAAACATATAAAATTCCCACAAAAGAAGGTGGTGTAGCAGTATACAGTTAAGACTAAGCTGAAATTGTTAGGTGTGCCTATTCTGTCGGTGTTGCTATACGGTAACGAATCATGGCACCTATTGAAGTCTCAGAAAACAGATCTCTGTATTAAAATCTGAAGGAGATATTGTTTAACTTCGTGAAGAACTTGAAGATGAAAGAATGGAATTTAAACACATTATTATAATATAAATTATATATCTGCGTTGGAACAAGCTGGGCCAGGTCCTGCAGAAATATTAAGATTTTTTATTGTTTAAAAAAAAAATATTTTATTATTGTTACGTACATTGCGTACATAAATTGAAATTAATTTATGTACGCCACAACTCTACAAATATTTTATCTTTAAAATTAATTTCAATTAAAAATAGAATTAATAGAACTAGTTAGTGAATTTTATACAAAGCTGAATTTATGATTCATTTTTAAATTTATTTAACTGATTTATATACCATATTTATAGAGCACAAAAAAGTTCAGGGAAACTCGTTAATTAATTAAAGTAATTTCTATTAACATTTAAAATTGTTTCACCCATAATGTGAATAACATATTTTACGTAAAATAAAATAATCTATAATTTATTTTATTGTTTATCTGGCGATTTATGAGGAAACAAATAAATATTCTCAAATATGCTTATATATCAAGTGACAGTGAGCAAACATCAAACTAAGTCAGTTACGTGAATAAATCATCCATGGTATAAAGAATAACCACACGCTATCAAATAAACATCAGAATTTTCTTCAGGAAATTTATTTTTCTAATACAATCTGTAAATAGATGTAATGTTCTTGATAAATCCAAGAAACACGAGCTTTTAATCTGATTCTAATCTGATTACCAGTGTCATAATCTCTTTCCGTTTCGAACTTTTTTTTCCCGTTGGACTAAGAGAATGCTTTTGGCTGTTTGCAATGCTTTTTATCAAAAACTAATAATATCAATTGAATGTGTATATACAGAACAGATGTTACTAACTTTTTACATTTTTTTATGTCTCATTTGTGTATATGAAAATGTCCGCTCTGAATGTGGAATATATGGATCTCCACAAAATAAAGACATGTCTTTAAAGATTATTTTTAACAAAAAATGATTGTCAGACAACTATTCAACGCAATATGTATCCAGTATAGCATTTTAATATATTTTTTAAGTCCAGCATTTATGGGAATCGAGCCCGCACTCCTCGGATGAGAGACTCGCACGTTAACCTTTAAGGTATCGGGCAGACAATGTATCACAATATGAAGAATTTTATATGAAAATATTTAATAAGATACGCAAGCATTGTCTGACGATATTTAAACAAAGCTTAACGTATGCTTGTATCGAATTTTAATGATATTAAAATGATTTATAGCAAATTGTAGCATGTGTTCATTGTATGATTATATTGTTTAATTAAAGTCAGTAAAATTTCAGCCGCAACATTTTTAATTGTAATATAATGAGTTTTTCGACGTATTTGATGAAAATGGATACTTAATATGATACAATGAATTATAAATATTCAACTGCCAATGAGAATTGTATACATTATAGTGAACGCCGACCGGATTCTTAAATCCTCTCCTGAGATACTTCTAGCACTTTGTGAAGAGTACTACACTTATACGTAATACTATGGTAGATGCCTGCATAATGGACGTGGAAAGAAATGATTTTTTTTTTAGATAAATCGTTCTTATTTTTAAATAATTTTTCGCTGTTGAAAGTTAAACGTATTTTTATTTATTAAAAAAAGTATTTTCTACATTTCTATAAATCAAATTCGCTTTTTATATGAACAAAAAAGTCATAATTTCTTTGATTTCAAATTACGTTGAAAAACTTGAATAAAATGAAATTTTAATTCACACTTTTAATAAACGTATACGTGGAAAGTGACTATTACTCTATTAAATTATGTAGCAATGAAATAACTTTATTAAATATCCCATACTAATTTATTATCTCTTAGTCTCTCTATTTCAGATAAGTTGACTTGTCGACGGATTAAAACTAATTATTCTCGAACAATACTTGAGTCATCAAATGAGTTACTTAATAATAAAAAAAGGATCTCATTTCAAACTTAGTAACATATATAGGAAGTATTATAACAAAAGGGATGGTACCTTTAAAATTAAAGAATTCCAGAAAAAAATATAGTCACCATCACAAGCCCGATAATCAGGCATGATTCATAGCTCCCTACATATTTTTATTGGTATGATTTTTTTCACAGTAACCATAAATAATTTATTATTAGTCTGCCTACGTTCTGACGTTTATCAGCTTGCTGAATGTTATTTTTTTTGATTCTCAAAATATATACCTTAGTTATTAGGGTCCGCGTTTTTAAATTTCAAGCGAATATTACAATCAAATGATTTATACCTAATGCTAAAGCTAATATAAAAAAGGGCTATATGTTCAATTTCAATAACTTTAAGCTCCTTAAACTTATTCTACAAATTACAAAAATTATCAATTAAATATTGGTTAAATTTACTTGATGTCAATGGTTGCTCTATGATTGCCAAATATGGTACCCAAAAATGTCGTGGAACAACCGTATACTAACTGAGCGTTGAGAACAGATACCTGCGGCGGATTCTGGGAGTAATGTGGTGTGACTTTGCTTGTATCGAGGATATAAGAGAACATACCATGTAGCCACCAACCATATATAAATTGAAAATTCGAAGTTAAGCAAGACCTGCTTTTTTCAAGCAGCCCGAGTGTCCTGGAAGGCCACTTCATTATAATCTATAGAGTACTAACAGAGTTATCGGGTGCAAGCAAGACTTGTAAGAATGCAAACGAATCGGCTAGTGACAGGGAATCGAAACGGATACGGAAGAAGAGGAAAATGTATAAAAACACCATGAAGAGTAATTTTTAAAATTTAAACTACACACGATCCGAAAATGGAGCATATTTATCTACACAGTGTGAACATGTTCGTCACAGAAATAAATCTCCAAAATGTAGACGTGCCATGACCCGATTGCTATGCCCATAAGGTTCCAGTCTCGTAATTTAGAACATTGGCGAACGATTTGGACATGCATTGACGTGGAAACAATCAAACCCGCATAACCTGGATACCAGGCGCTCATGCTAACCTCTTGTCTACCGGGGAGACAGTTATGAAAAGCATACATAGAATAATTTAGGCATCGATGTTAGTATATCAAAATATATTTTACATTTTTCACTCTAAAAGATTAACAAACATATGACAAGATTATACTGAGTTTTCAGACAATTTTACAATAAAATCACCATAATCCTTTGAATGTTTCGATCTATTCAGTTTCAGAGGAAAAACTGGTTTCCCATAATATATAATACAATAATAATGTATAGATTGGTTGAAATTGAAACTTTTAAATAGAAAACTATTTTTAAATATAAATCTCTAAGGCTTTAACATTTAAGTTTTTTTTTAATAAAACGATACATAAAATATGAAGTACGAGATATTTTTATAACAAATCAATAAAAAACGTGCTCTTAACAAATACTTTTGATCTTTTTAAATTACCCTGAAGAATATTTCATACACAATTATCAGCTTATTACTTTCAGTCAATGAACTTTAAAAGTTTCCTCTAATAAAAAGCATTAAAAAAATATTGAACAACCGATTAGAAAAAAAAGTAAAAAATTAAAAAATATTTATCAGTTTATTATTAACTTTTTCCTACACAAAAAATAAGGACTTATTTGTATCGCTTAAATAATGTGTTTCAATTATCATTTAAAGTTTATCTCTGATATTTTATCAACTTAAGAACTATTTTTTCAAATAAAGCTCTAAAAAATATTTATAAACAAAAAATCTGTTTCTAGTGACACAAAGGCTTTACTACTTATAAAATATTATCAAATTTAAATTCCAGTCACATTGATATCAAAATTGCTCGTGGCAAAATTGTACCTCGTTTTCACATGATAGATTACGTAAGTCTGTTGGCATTAACGAATAAGATTTTTCCCTATAATGTATTAGCTGTTGAATTTTAATATTTAATTTCAATAAAAGTATTAAAACAATCATACATAGTATTTTATACTCACACCAATATACTGTGACTTAAAAGTATTTTTATGTCCAAAACTGAGTTAAGAAAATTCAAATAGTTTTTAATGAAAAATTAATTTCAATCAAATGATATAACTATTTATTGACTATCATACTTATCTTATGTTTTATGTATCTTTATAAATATACCTTATTGATCAAAGAGTTGAGAACTAAACCTTCAAATAGTACCGTTGTTTTACGATGTCAGTACTGAATGTAAAATGCATAGGCTTCTCCCGTGTAAAAACTTATCTTAGCATATTATTTTCATGAGTATTACCAGCTGGCTGTAATTACAGGATTGTAATCTATTAGGTTTATTATCAAAAAAACATATCAGTTGTGAGATTTAAATGTACAACGTCCAATAATGAAGCGTGGCCGCAAAATATTTTGCTTTTGGGGCAATATGACAGAGTATCGACTTTGCAAAAACCAGTTTTAAAATTTAAAAAGTAATAAGCCATGTTTTTTTTACCAAGTGGCGCATATGGATCTACACAGTGTGAAGATATTGTGTCCGAAAGTGGAGTATTTGGATTTTTGCAACGTGAAGACATTTTGACAAAATATTTATTGGTCAGACAATTGCTATACGGGGTATCGAGTCTTACATTTTTAAATTTCGACAGATGAGGAATCATATTTGTATTCCCCGGATTGCTAGACACGCACGCTACCAAGTACGATACCGGAGAGACTTAACTTGATATTAATAAGGTTATTCATAATTTTATCTACCCGTGGTACTTAACCAGGAAATGACTTGAAAAAATTGAATTTAATCAATCAATTTAAATTATAATTGAAAATCTCTAAAATGATATTTAAGTTTGTTTAGGGCTTAATTTTTCAGTTAATTTTATAACATTTAATGTATAACAATAAAATTACAAACAGATATATAAATTAGTGTTACATAAATGATTATGTAATAAATCACAGAGAACATTGTAACTGTAACAGCAAAGAAACCCCATCAACCAAATCATGGGAAGAAAATATCCTCAGCTTCGCACAAAAGACGTAGGCTGTATTTTCGGTGCGGTTTGTAATGTCAGCAACAGATGGCGAGGCCCTCCTTACTCACTCTGACCCACCCTGAGATGTATGATCGCGAGTTTTCGACACTGCCTGAAAAAAGTTTTCTTCAAAAAGCTAGGGCGTACAAATACCACGGACTTTTTATATTTTAAATTAATGTTAAAATTTAAACAGTTCACTTAAAAAAATAAGTCTATGAATATATAACTATTGTATTATTTAATAATATACTCAAGTCAACACAAAAATTAATCATATTTTGATGAACCTTTATGTATATTAATGAATCAATCATAATTATTTTGTAAATCCCAAACAATTGGGTTAGGAAACAAATATATTATTTGGAATGGTTTTGTGGTAAAAACATCTTCGTATGAGTGATTCAATAGTGATTTACTTTAATAAAACATTAATATGGATAACTACTGTGAATCATGTAATATTCATAAGATTTTGAAATATATTTTGTGTATCTGGATAGAAAACGAAATAGACTTGTGGGATGTGTAGTATGGAGGTTGATTTGGTCCAAGGAAACACTCTCACTTAATCTTCAATGTTTCGATTTATTGTTGTTGAAATATTAGAAAGTTATTACAATGATATTACGATTACAAGGCTTAAAGTTCGCGGAGAAAGACGCGTCCAATAGTGGGTAGAAACGAACGACGAACGACAAGACATGTGTTCATATTGCGGAGATCCATAAAAATACACTTCACTTTTGGAGCCACCATGGTAAATACATATATCTATTTATAACCATATAAATAATATATATATATAGACATTTTTTGACTAAAAAATAGTATTTTCCCTTTTGGTGAAATTTTGGCAAATATTTTTTTTACATTTGTTAGTTCTCATAAAAACAAAAAAAAATATTTAGTGAGATTTGTTACAGTACCATAGGTGTTAAAAATAAAATTAAAATTGCTTTATTAATAATTAGTAATGGTAGCAATCAAACTTCATAATTAGAGTCACTCCCTCGTCAATTATTCATAATGGACTTATCGTAAATAGGAACTATACGACTTATTTAACGTATTATTCAAAACATCCAAACGCTCCTGAATAATAAAACGTAAGCCGTTAGTTATTTTTGTACTGAGATATATTTTACGTAATGTATCAGAGAGATAAAAAAATATATCCGTAGTAGTCATGATTCGTGTTTGTTAGTATCTCAGAAAACTTTTTCATATCACGGTATGAACAAGTTACTAACCCGCCCTTTTTTAGGGTTGCCTGGCAAATCCTTTCGTGGTAAAAAGGATACGGTGGCCATTCGAGAAATTCGTCCAACAATCGAAAAGAAAAAATATATACCCTACGGCTATATTGGAAGATAAATTAAATTCGGTATTCAATACTTATCAATTTAGCAACTACTTTTAGATCAAGTTTATTTTTTTTACTTCAAAACGGTTTATTGCGGTAGTAATTATACTTTATTAAGAAATATTTTTAAAAAATTCAATGCCATTTTACAATATAGAAAAACAATTTACTTTAATTTTTTGAAAGTTCTTTAAAAGAGACTTTTTATTTGAATTTTCCTTGATGTAAGAATTTTTTTTAACAATTTTCTTTGTACTCATTTTTATTTTGAAGCGTAGAAGTCAATTTTGTATAAGTATTTAATACTACCTAAATGTGCCCTCTATCTACCCGCCTCGTTCTCAAATTTCGTTTAAATTAACTATACCCTAGATATCTGATATCGAGAAGCGATTTAGTTTATTTGACGGGAATATCCCGAGAGTAAATACAAATTATTTAATTAAAATATGTAGAATAATACAAATCGCTTGTTCAATTTATCTAAAATACAGCACATAAATTAAGAAGCGTAGTAAAAAAACCTAAATACACAAAATGGGGAGTAAAATTATAAAGAGAATTCGAGTAATATAGGAATAAAATAGATTCTCCTAATAACCTAATAATTGAATTAAACTGTCTGAAATCACATTAAGGTAAAAAATCTTAATAACTGAAGCCATTTAATCATAGACAACCGTTATCCTTTGTATTGGTAGTACTACTGGCAGGTTAGTTAGTTCTTCACTTTTTTTTTGAATAGGTTTTTAATTTCTCAAGAAATGACATAAGCTAAAATGAGTATTTTAGATAATCAGGTTTTGAAATATGAGTAAAATATTTTGTACAAGTAACCCTTGCCTTTACGTATTTTATCCATCCAACGAATTAATAGAGAAGGGAAAAACTAAAAATATTTCGAAAAGCATTGTAATAATCTCTGAAAAAAAGCATACTTGAATTCACATCTCGGTCAAAAGCACAATTTTTACAAGAGAGACCCGGAATGGACACGGCGTTTCCTTAGTAGGGTCAATGTGATGAATAGTAAGCCACAGAATGACAAAAAAAAATGGAAAATGAATTTTCTTCATCTATTCGTAACATGGGTAACAAAGCGATTATAATTTATTGACATCAAATCTTTTGTGACTGGAAATTTATGGGCCTTGACAAAAGAAAGGTCACAGGCCTACACTGCGAAGGAATGAAACAAATTTTGTTAACACTGGAAAGCTCAGTATTAAATTTATCGTCCGCTGAGAGCTTTGTCGGGAAAAACAATAAAACAATTGCTACGCGGAATCTTGAAACAAAGTATTTTCTATACCGAATTGGGCATTTACAAAAGGGAAAATATATTTTCGATACTGAAATTCAACTAGAACTCATTTAATTGTATTTATTATATTTACTCAAGTATCTAATACAAATTATTGTATATACATAATATTTTATCAATCATTATTGAAGGCTTAATATTCGGGGGGTAAAGGCATGTTTTTAAAATGAGATTCACTGTAAGATGATGTACTCCTGCGTCTTTAAATTTAAAAAATTCATAAAAAAAATCTTGCAAAATATGTTTTCAAATTGCTAAGATCCATAAACGCCATTTATTTTTAGAATCGATATTTTCACACTGTTTAGATCCATGTGTTTCATTTTTGGAGTGAATATGATAAATACATTAGATACCTTGGTATCCAATTTGCATATAAACTATCTGTGAAAACTTACAAAATACATGATTATTATCTTAAGAGGTTTATTTTAACATCTTTAAAATACAATACCGAACTTATTGTGTGGAGTTATTTTATCTGTATAATGCAACAATTAACTACATCTTTGGCCTTAAAAATTAACAATAACTCTTACAAAATCAAATTGAAATATAAAATAAAACAAATTTGATATATTTAACTTATTTATGTGAATATTGAGTGTCGGGTGATTGTTGTTCGAATAAATACGTAAAAAAAAGTAACATCATAGAAATTTGTTATAAAAACGTCGTCGATTTTATGGCAATGTTTTTTGTCTTCGTAGGATGTATTGACCTGTTTAATTAATCAAAAAAGTGTCGTCATTCTCATGCAGCTATTATCTGAGTTTACTAAAGAATTGAATACAGTTTTTTGTTAAGCGTCATAATTTTGTGTATGTCCTGTAAAAATAATTTATTGGTCCAATCATGAAAGATAGTAAAATATATATTTTAAAAGGAATAACCTAACTGTAAATTATCGATATTATTCATAACTTTGAGTTTGACAGTTCACGATTCTGCGTTCTTTACTTTTCCACATTTCTAATAATGATAATGATTTAGTACCATCTTTTACTTTCTTCAAGTGGGAAGGCATAACAACTAGCAACGAACATTTTTAATAGATAATTTTAAAAGACCCATTAATTTTGCCGTCCTGGAAATACGACAATTTTCCGGAATATATATTATTTGGTATATCATTTTCTTTTACTTTGTAAGAATTCAAACACAATTCTCAAGAATATAGATTACGAACAATATGAAATTAATATTCTTTATAGAATAAAATTTATTAGAGATAAATTCAGTACAACGCTAATATTTCAATAATTAGGAGAAGAATATGTCTTTCTAAAAGCAATATTTCAATATAATCGTATACTTAATTGTATATAATATAATATAAAATGTTTTTTCAAATATAAAACTCCGGTTAAAATTTCACGTGTAAAAATATAAAAATTACGAATAAGGCTTATTTGCAAAAATAACAAATACAAGTCTTTGATAAAAGTTCTTGTTATTTTGTCGAAATGAACATGTAATAATAATTCTTTAATTAGTTGTATGTAATACAATTAAATTGTGTATAATTCAATTATATTATATAAAATTTTTTGGTTGTTTAATTCTGTACAAATTTATGTTTTTTTAAGTGATAAAACATCTGCTTTTTGTAGTAGACGATGTAAAAAAACATAGCTTGAGTAAATGTTTACACACATTTTATAATATTGAAAATTCTTGTTGTTAAATTTCAAGTAATGTTAAGTCGTTATGTATTTCGATAATAAAGCTTTATTAATCACGCGAATGGATTTCTTAGTGATTTCTTTATCCGTATTAGATAAAAGCGAGACAATTATCCTTATCTTATTTTGATATCAAAACACTTCCCATACGAGTATATTCGTAATGCTTTCTGGATAACTCACTTAAACATAGAAACAACATTGTTTTAGGTCTAGAAAAGCAAAGCCTATCATTCACTCTGGGAATCCCATCATTCTTTGAAATCAAAGTGAAGTAATATGTATGTTTACTTTGTGCGCACATAGAAAATAAATGAGACACTGGAGTAAAACCTCTCTGCGTTGGGAAATGGCAGAGGTTTCTAATTCACTAGTCGATACTCTCATTTTATTTGACTTCAAAAATACACTAAATTATAACGTAGTAATTTAAAACAACTTGTAGATAAACATTTAAGTATAACTATAAAGAATTTCAATGTTAAGTGGATGAATGGCTTAACTCAACAGATATTTTTCTAAATATTCACACCAATAACAGTATTTTCACGAGATGTAGCAGGGTGATATAAGATATACCTGGTAATGATAAAAAATGTACAAGTAAAGATATTTATCGTTTTAATTGATGTATTTTCAAACTATATAAATATTATTATGGCAGGTAAAATTTGTGACAATAATTTAATTTTCATATCATGTTGGCCTGTTATTCTCAAAACAGATATCTTTCAGCCGTTTATCTAATTTAACGTTACATACAATGAACCACAAATTACATTATGGAACATACATAGTAAGTTGAGTATTATAGAAGAAATCAAGCCGATAAAAAGAAAGTTTACTCTTTCTTTAAAAAGATAAGTGCAGAAATAATAATGTATCAAGTATCAAGAATAATACAAAGTCATAGATTGAAAAATAATTTCTTAGAAATATAAGGTTATTTATTGTTGGTGGGTACTTTCTGATAAAAAACGTTTCAACTTAATCGCTTATCTAATATTATATATTTTTTAATACAAACATTTAGTTTTCATACTTAAAGTATCATTACTATGAAAAATAGTTTGTTAAAAGTTTTTCCTCTCAATTTAAATATTTTTACAGTTCGTTTACCACATTCAATCAACAAAAGAACGTTGTTATATTGCAAGGAAGAACTTTAAATATCGAAAACTAAAAGTTTTAAATTGGCAAAGACAATTTCAGAATATCAGCTTAGAAAAAAAAAATACGAATTAAATATTATTAGATTTTGCTATCCCATTAAAATATAAAGTGTTGATATAATATTCAGATATAAAATAACAACTTTGAATTTCAATAAGAGTTGATTATTTAAATTTATAAAAAGAAATATTTATAAACGATATTTTTATAGCAGACGTGAGTTTCATTTAACACGTAGCTTTTAAATACAGTTTCGTTTGCTTAAAATAATTTGAAATCGATATGATTAACCAAGTTTATTAGTACTGCATTGTTATAAAACCACTGTATCTGAAACTGATAGAAATACTTTTGTTGGTATTTAATTTATATAAGTCGTAAGGGAATCCATTTATATTATGCCATCCTAGTAACCATTTTTATTTTTTTGCAAGCATCGAAAAATATAACTTATGATTATTTGGCATAACTTTTTACATATTATTATTATAAGAAATATAATTCTTGGCTATTTTTATTTACTTTGCGTAATGGAATATTAGAGGATGTTGCCGTATTAGATTATTTTTTAAAATTTGAAGCTTAAATAAAAAGTAGTTTATCTTGAATTACCTTATTTTAAGTAAATAAAGAATCAATTAGTTACATGGATATCAAAAGTTGGAAAATTAATATCAATTTTCAAATGACAACTTTCAGAATTGCATCATGTTATTTTAGTATGAAATTGGCTTGCGGGCCCAAAGTTTTGAAAGTGCGACCACTAAAGAGACTCGTAGGAACAAACATGAAGTGTGGCGCGTATGGTATTACTTCCCATTACTTGTATAATGTAACGAAATGTAAGGCTGTCTGTGTTGACTTCAATCGTCCTTAAGGCAGCATTACATGATTGCGTTTGTACAACATTTATCACCACGGAAAATTGTAGGCACTATATTATTATCTCTGACACGTTTCAGAACATTTCCTGAAATTATTTATTCGCAAAAAACCTGCAACACATTACATTGAGTGAGCTTCACAAAGTGTTATGTTGAACTTATGAGCATTATAATAAACATAGTATTTAATCTAAATAACGTTGAATCCTTCGCCGGTAGTGAAGAGTGAAGAGTTAAGCGTGCGCATCTCGTATTCCAGAGAATATGGGTTTGCTTCAAGCATTTTCGGATTTTAAAATATCCGCAAATACAATTCATGATGTTCATTCAGCTGTTCAATCGTCTGACAACCAATTCTCGTAAAAAATGATCTGCCAAAATATTTTTTCACATTGCGGAGTTCTTTATACTTTTTTTTGAAGCAAATATCTTCACAATGTGTAGATTGTTTTTTAAATATATTTTTTAACCAAATAACTCTTCTTCCTGTTTGTTACCCTCAAAGTTTTTCACTAAAATAAATGCTAATTATTTGGAGCATACATTTTGCCAGTGCTATAGTAAGACTGTAAATCCTGGCACTTTTTGAAGACCAGTTCACTTAGCATCGCAAGGTACAGTGGTTCTATTTTGTTATTAAATATTTCAATTTAAAAAATAAACACTAGCGCCGCGTGTCGACGTTGATCATAACTATTCAGTAAATAATTTTCTCTGCAACTACAAGATGTCGCTGTGCAATATTTATATTTTTATAAAACAATATTGATTTCGATCAGTATAAATGAATGTCTACCTACAATTTACCATAAAGAGATATTTTAAGATAAAAATAACAATTGTATTAATACCTTATTCGTTATAAATTTAATAATTTAGCGGTTGTAATGTCATAATAAGTGATAGAATAATATAATATAAATAAGCCAGGAATTACAAGCTAGAGCTCCACAGCTGCAGGATTTTTTACAATCCAAAGATACAATACTGAATGCCAATAGGTTGACTGACATAAAAATGACTGTCTAAAATAAGTCTTAATAATACAAACATCCAATTATAAAGTGACATCTTCACACTGTTGAGATCCATATTCTACACTTTAGGAGCAGACATAGTAAGCAAAGGTAAACAATTTATTCGAATATGACACGATAATAAATTTAATTAATATAAAACTAGGCTATATATTTGCAATAAAGTACCTTTTTATGCAAGATGTAGGTGAACTATAGAGTAAATATAAATAAACAATCAATGTTGTCACAGCAGCATGGCTGTGATTTTTGCCACAAACGTAAATTAATATTTTAATCGTCTTAAGCTTATTGTGTCCCCGATGGCGTAAAGATTAGCGTGCGCGCCTAGTGAAAAATGCGGGATCGATTCTCATAAATGTGTCGGATTAAAAAAAAAAACAAAAATGCACAACTGGATGCCCACTGTCTTGCAAACGATTCTCGTGAAAAATAATCTGTTGAGACATCTCCACACTCTGTAAATTTATATGCCCCACTTTGGGAGCGAACATGATATGAATGGTGACGATAAAAAATAAATGTTTAAAATATTATACTTATAACTGCTAGAAAAGTATGCTCCGTGAAGAAAATTTAACTGTAAGATGTCTCAAAATGAGGTGAGTCACTTTTTATTTCATTTATTCATTTTTTTTTTGTGAACCTTCAGTAATTTAATCTTAATGCTTACTTATGGTAGAAAGCATAGATTTCTTTTCTGGTTTCGCTCCAAATTCAAAGTATCAGTTCATTTCGGATATCTTTTAGAACAAACATTAAATATAATGACGTTGATTTATGTTAGCAATACATTACTGAAAAAAAACATTCACGTTTTTGAATATTGTCGGCAACTTTAAATTGCCTTATTTCGTTCTTGAATAGCTACAGACTCATTATCTAACATAACCAGGCGTACAAAAATTTCAGTAAATAACTTGAAGAAAAAACAGCTGCGGTGTTAGAACCCCGCAAAAATACACTCATAGTACCTGGTTTTGTACCAGCAAAGAGGGGAGACGTTCTAAGACCCTATTCGTATGCGGACGTGAGTTTTTCCGAATTGCCTCTCACTTACGTAATTCTAGACCGGATTTTATTTTCGTTTTTCCGACAACCAAATAGGCATCGGTTAGCTGTACTGAAAGTAAAATTCTTAGCTGTATTTTACAGTCGAACTGTTCAACAAATTAGACATTGGGAATATATAAATACTGGTACCCAATTTGGCCAACATACATTTTGTTAAATAATTTAGTTTTGTTGTATGTCTGTATTTCGTTTATACTTCTTAAATGCATATTCTCACTATTTTTTTAATTTTAAAAGTTTGAAAATCGATCTACGCTTACAGTTTATTACAATTTGATACATACATACAAGTAAACAAAACGACATTAAAATTTTCATGCCTCTTATATTTTTTATTATTGTACTAATTGTGTAAATATATCTTATGTCTTATGTCTCCCTGGTGAGTGCATTTGGTATTGTGCTCATTTGTCAGATTTTAAAAATCTCAAAATGTTTAATCGGGTTCAAATTTTTATTGAATATATATTTATTTAAAACAAGTATTAAAAATATAGGAACACTAAATCACTTGGCATAGCTATAAACATATCCGTCCTTGAGAAACATGATGATGCAATCAGAAATTTGTCGAAATGAGTTAATTCTCATAAAAAAATTGTAGTAAATCTTTAGATACAAAATAGTATAAATATCTTATCACAAAAGAAAGTTAGAAGCATAAGGATTTAAAAAGATGTTCTGCTTTTTTACTAGTTTGGGATTGAACATTTATTATTATCTATTATACTTATTAATATTTGTAGTTGATAGCGTGCGTGCCTAGTAAGCCGGGGAATTCAAATTAGATTCATCATCTTTTTAAAATCCAAAAATGCAGGAATGGATGCCTATTGGGTTGATCAATTGTCTGAACGATTCTCGTGAAAAATAATCTGTCGAGACGTCTTCACATTGCGGAGATCGATATACTCCACTTTCGAAGTGGATATGTTCACACTATGTAGACCCATATGCTTCATTCAAAGAGCAAACATGGTATATAAAAATACATATATTTAACTATGTGAAGTTTTCATTTGTATATAGAGAAATTTTTTTATATTTAGTATAGATATCTGTGATTAGAAAACGTACCAGGTGTACTTTTATACTATCCAATTGCTGGTGATAAGTTGATATTATGTGGATGATACGAAAGATATATAACTATGCTGCCTTTGCCTTATGATCAGTTGAATTATAAAATGTTTTTAGATCAGCAGTTATTAAGCTGGGGTTTATGGATCCTTGGGGGATAATATAATGTTAAAAATATGCATCTCTACACTAGGGCAACATAATAACAATATATTATATTTAATTTCGTTAGTTCATTTAAAAACGTATCTAATAAAACGTTTTTCCTTTAAGATTGTGGAGTCAAAAATAACCGTTTAAAAATAGGGTGAGATCCGTAAAAAATGTTTTTCAAGAGAGAGCTCTCGGACTAAACAAGTTTAAAATACCGTGTCCATACATCATGGCATATTACAGGTGAAATACAATTGTTTGGTAAACTTGAATGAAAGGGGTACTAAAAATCTGTACTACAAGCTGATATGGCTAAAGAAGATAAAAATATTAATAGGTTTTCAAATAATTGTGATTGTAAAATGAACAATAGTTCACAATAGTAACAATGAATAATGCAATAGTGTGAACGGATCTTATAATTTTGAGCAAATATAATTAACTATAATATTTTTACTACTAACAATATATGTGCTTTATATTTTGTTTAATAACTGTACGAATTGTGAATGATCTGTATTAAATTTACTTTCATCGCAAAAATTTTCTTAAATATAAAAAAATATATTTAAAGTATTTTCCTCTCGTGTAAGCTAGATTGCCATGTGCATACTTTGTTTATAAATTCAAACGTATAATATAAGGTCTGTGTTATTAATAATGTGCGATAATATTAGATAATACCATGTGAATCCTGTAAATTTGAAGATAAATTATAAATAATCCGATTAGATTTTGATCAAATGACTTAGATATAACGTCAACACAATCGAAACTTTTGCATGTTTGCTAGTTTATGAAACATGATAGTTTCAAATTACGGCTTTGAGAATAAGTTTTAACAATATTCACCGAGTGAAATCATTTCTAGGAAAGCTTCTTCTTGTTAATTTTCCCGCTTGAATGGGCCGAGTCAGTGATTTCGATATTCATAAATAACAATTTTCCTGTAACTTTGTTAGGAAAAATGGGAAAATATGGCTTAGTAAATTTTCTCTTTGGCTATTGCCCGATGGGGGTACGCGATATTGTAAAAAGGAAAAACACATTTATTAAACGGTTATATTTTCGAAACGCAATGAAGAGAAAAATGTAAACTGATCGCAAATTTTTCAAACCCATTGACTGGAATAAAATACTTTTAAAAGATCTTATAAAATAAATATCCTATCGACAATAAAAATTAATTATTAGAACTATAATTTATACACAACACATATTAAATACATTTGATGGCACGTGATATTAATTATTATCCTTCAAGGAAACGCCGTTCGGAAGTCGATTTAACTGTCAATTGAATAGTTTGTCAGTATGTTGACATACATGTGGGAAATGATTGGTTTGGAACTAGAGATAAAAAATTGAGTAGTAAGTAGGTTAGACTTATTAACTAAATCAAAGGTTCCCAAAGTAGGCTGTGCCGTTCCCATGTGGGCGCTGTTATTGTTGTAGGAGGACAGTAGTGGGTTCAAAAGCATTTGGAGTGCGTTTAAGCGATCTAGAGGCGGCGCTTAAATATTTTGTGGGCGCTGAATAATTAAAGATTAAATTAAAAAATACATTACGTGACCTAAAAACAGAAACTTATAACGTTGTATGCATATTGTGGGCGCTGGCTACTAACGCGAGTTAAAAATACTAGAAAGGGCGATGGGTAAGTTTTAGTATTTTTTTTCTAAAACGAAATAATTAAAAAATAATGAAATTATATTTTCTAATTAGCCTACAGTGCAATGAAACAATCAAGATTACTCTAGGAGTATTCAGTATTTAATTTATTACAATTCTTATTATGATAATTTGTGCTGATGTGTGATAATCAAGTTATTTTTAAACTCTAAATTATTTAAAACTGGTAAACTTCCATACGTGGTATATCAAATATGGAAGTTTACCAGTTTTAAATAATTTAGAATTTAAAATCGATTTCCATCAAGCACCATCAGTCAAAAATATTAATTAAATTATTTTTGCTTGGTTATAATATCAGTCATTTTGTAGCACATAGTGTCAATTATACTCTTTTAAAATATCTAAAAACTAATGTAACGGACAAGAGATATATTTCAGTAGATCCAGTCGTCGTGTTTATTTTGTCATCGGCTTTGGTTGTTTCAAACGCACTTTATGGCCTGACAAAACGATATAAATTTTAGGAATCGATAATAGCTTCATAAACTTTTCCGACAAATTAATTGAATTATTTTTGGTGTTAGAATTTCAATATATCCTATTTGAATGAGGCAATTAGATTGTGGCTATATTTATTAAGCAACTGGACCGATCATTCATTTAGAGATGATCTCCGTAACAGATACAATTTTAGCTTTCAACAGGTTCAAGGCATTTTTAAGTGAGAATTTTTTCCTAATTTATGTTACAGTTAGTATTATAATCGAAATAGGAATCAAGCATCATACTACAGTACAAGTTGACAAATATAATAAAATTTTATATTTTTTGAAAGGGTCATAAGTCTTAGTGCAGTTGATTAAGATCAAAAAACAAAATCATTGCTTTCCGTCACCCGCCATGTATTTAAGTCCGCTATGTGGGCTCATCCGTGGTGTAACGAACATCAGGAATTCTTCAAAATGTTAACGGTGTCCCAGGAACAGTTGTGTTTGACTATTACATTAATTGGTGTGCATTATAGTGTGCACGGTTCCTACTTTATTAACTAAGCCCTGTTAATATGTCACCTCGTTGAAATGAAACCTTCTCGCTCAACGCAAGATTCGCAAGTTAAATTATGGTATAACTTGATGAAAATCATCACGCTTAAAAGATATGTAGATGAATCGAAGAAATTCAAGGATTGAACGAAATGCTAGGAACATAATTATATGATTAATATATTAATGTAGCCTATAAATCACACATAGCGGCAGTTTTTTTTGTTTCATAGTACGAAACAAATAGTGGGTAAGTTTTTTTATTTGCTTTGCACACAGAAATATATAAATACTCTAATGTCAAAATATCACTATAATTCAACTCGTTTTTTACTGTTTGCAATATTTTAGATTGTATGAAAGACTAGACTTTGAAAATTAATAAATAAACAAAACACTGGTATTTTGGAATCTTCATAATTATATAAAATTCGAATACAAATGACGAGCTTTCGTCCAAATAAAACAATATATTACAAGTTTCTAAAGCACGGTCGAATATATTATGCGTTTTACTTTGAATAACAATAACTTTTTAGGTGTTTAAGTTGTCGTAAATATTTTGCGAAATAAATTGTGATGAAATATGCGCGACTGCAATTAATAATAAAATAAAATTTAAAAGCTCAAACTGCTTCCCCCGTGAGTGGGTAACTTTGGCTTAGTGTTTGCTTACGTCACGGAGTAAAAACCACCCATGGTCATACAAGTTTGGACAGGCCCTCTTCTCTCCTTCAGGCAAACAATACCCGATCTGTTTTGTTGCGTTAGTATTATTATTATCATTATAATGATTTTCACACCTAAACGCTCTGGTATACTACGTAGGATGGGTGTAAATGATGGAAGCAGAAAGGCGTAATGTATATAATTGTAAAATAAAAATATTCTCTATCAAAAAATAGTTTTTAAATACAAAATAAAACATTGCTTCGAATGTTTGGCTAATGAGAAATTCTATTAACATACGTCTCATGGCTAAAAATGCTATTAATCAGCTAAATGATTTGACAATATCATCAGAAGCCTTTTGTATAGTAAGCCCAAAATATCTAATAATAATATACATTCAAATAATACTATTGCAAGTGTATATATATATGTATAAGGTGGATAAGCAATATATCATATGGGTGGAGTATTTTCAAATTGAACTTATTCCATTATAACAAAATGTAAAGGAGAAGATTTCAAGTAAAGTGTTTTTTTTATAAAATAACCATTTAGCATGCAAACTGGTAGACAAACTCATTTAAATACATTGAAAACCAAAATTAGCGTTGAAACACATATTACATGGTTCTACATTCTACCCAAAAATACTTGTTCAAAGTATTGTCTTTTAAATTTTGATATAGTGTAATAAGTTCACTTTGGAAAATACTCCCCTCGTATTGTACATATCTATACATGCAGCGGCAGAATATGAATCCATAACTTCCGGTTCGATAGATAGATTTATACATTTTATGCATTTTGTATAGTTGACTATATTATTATTACGTTTTAAATATAATATAATGTAAAATACTTTTAAAAGCTTACTACTTTTTTACTCGCTCAATTCCGACTCGAACACAAAATTTATAATTTTATAAGAGGTTTTGAAACTGAAAAAAATTGAATATTATTTATCAAAAGATTGGTGGCTGAGAGGTTAGTGTACACGCTTTGGAGTTGGATGTTGTCCCTGCACAGCTGTTGACTTTTAAATTCACATATGCTATATAGGATGATTGACAAATCAACCAATTCTTGCAAAAATATATGCCAATATTCACATTTTTACGTTATGGAAATTTATATGCTCTACTTTCAGAGTAAAAATAAATGTCTTTTAATGGGTTTCGTGTAAAATGTTTATACGAAATAAATTAATTGGCAGTTATTCACAGAATGAATCTACGTTGGTAATAATACAGTGCCATTCTGCAACAAGCAATTACGATCCGTGTTGTTTTAATATGCGCTAGTCCTTGAAAGGGAACAAACAATGGGACGCCCCTGGTGAGAATGGTCAGAAGGGAGAGAGGTGTACCCGAAGGGGGTTGCGTGCGCCTCCTCTTCGGTGTTCGGGCCTATTGTGTTAGCGGGAAAAATGTACAGTGGCGGCACGTACGGAGTCTATTTTTATACTAAGTTATAAAAATGTGTCACCTGTGAAAAAGCTTCCACGCACTGCTGGATCAATAATTTTCGTAGGTGACGAAAAAAATACACACCACGAAATACCATTACATTTTATTGGCATTAGTAAAATTTATTTTTGTCTTCGGTTATTATACGCAGTATCAAAAAAAATATTGCCATAATAAAAAAACGTGTCCTTTTTTTATTATAAACATTTAAAGATTTTTTACACGTTGCATGAAATTCTTCTTGTTTTACCATATCAGGTCCCAAAGTTAAGCATTTGAATCTACACGGCATAAAAATCGTATTGTAGTAAAATTGGTTTGAACTAGATTATATTTAAGTCAAAATTGAACTTAACTTATGTTTGGGATACTGGCATAGCAATTATTCAGATCATGCATTTTGATTATCATATTAATTTATTTCTAATACATGAGCTATAAATATTTTTTGTCTGTAACAAACCAATTAAACTTCAAACTTTCAAAAATATTTTGTTGAAACTGAGTGACTCAATTGAAACTAATTATACTTTGATAATATCCATGACAAAAAATGGAGTATTTCTCCAAAATTTAAAAATATACTCAAGTTGTCAAGCTTTCAGTAAATAGTTAAGCCCGTTGGGTATACATTCCTGCATTTTTTAATTCTTTTCAATGCAAAAGCAACGGACATTAAACAATTTTGAATTTCCCTTAATTTAAACTCTCCGCTATCAGAGGAAAAACGATGCTGTCTTTCAATGTTTTGTCGAAGGTAATATAAGATTGTTTTGACGTATAATATAACAATTCATATTATATTATAACCTGAGAAAAATGGTATTAAAATGAAATATCTGAATGAATAAGGATTGAATTTTTTTTTCAATAGTGAATTGATAAAAGCTTTCGTAAGGATTAAATAACAACAATCAATAATTAATTGATAATCACAAAATTTGTCGAAGAATTTATTCTATAATGAATGATTTATTAAATTTTCTTTCTTTGAGAATAGTCACGTTTTGTAATATTCGCTATTGATTGTATTTTAATATTTACATTTAATAATAGATTATTGAGTATATAAGTTTGTATGTTTATAATAAGCAATAAATATCCTTCAAAAATAATTTCATGAAAGTGATACAGTTCATTTATTGTTATAGTCCTGGTAATGATGTCAAAGCTCGGGATTGCAAAACGAAATTCAGAATTGTGGAAGTCGTTGTCATAAATATAATGTACGAATTTACCTTTGGCGATTTAAAAAAGCAAGAAACCATACTTGCTGAAAGGAAGTATTTTTTTTATATAACGTAAGAGCTAAAAGAACGAGAAACCTCCAATTCTCAATCCAATTTCGAAAATATCCAAAAAAAATAAAGATTTATTAAATTTAGTACTTAGAAAATTTAAAGCGTGATGGCAAATACTTAAGATTACAAAAAATATGTAATTTAATAACATTATTTACACATTTTTAAGTTTAGTGATATAATCATATAAAAGACAATCATTTACACTATTTACAGTATTTGATATATTCTAGGTATTTACAAGGTTTTTGAATGAATCATTAAAATATATTATTTCAATTTTAAAAGCACTTAAAAATAACCTTTTTTTTCAAACATCTTTTTTTACAATTCTAAATAATCTAAAACGTATTAAGTCTAGTGTCACATGCCTACGCTTTGGATCCAGTGAAGAGGTACAATGGAACTCCAGTGATTATACAAGAACGTGATGGAGTGTCTACTGCGATGTCCCTTCCAGATTGGAGATATTCGTCTACGATAGTGGGTCTACAGAAGATCGAACTATAAACACCATTCCATTACACTCTTCCAGTGGTAGTATGAAATTGTTGTATAAAATACTATTTTTAATTTCAATATAATTGTATTTTTTAGTATCAATATTGTGATGGCCAAAGAAGGTATATTTGGAAAATTTTAATTTTCAAATATATATAAATATATGTATATGTAACAAAATAATATTTGAATCTTTATTTCTGCATACTATAATATAATATATAATAGATTCCTTTACAAATACAATAATTTTCATGAATTTGATGAATTATAATAAATGGTTTTAATGTTTTCTTCAGTTTTGTACTATTACTTCTCATAGTTATAGTTTCTGTTGTTTTTATAAAAAAATGCTTAGTCAGTGAACTAATCTAAAATTGACAATTGATAATTTAATAAAAAAACGTAAATGTTGAATCATTTTGGTAGAAAAATAATCAATGATATGTACTGTAAATATTGTGCGAGTTTCGTCTCAAAAATAAGTAACCCATTAAATGCTCTAGAGTACGCATAATAATAAAATATAGTATGTAATATGATAAAAATAAAAATTGTCTGTGAAGTGCGGAGCAATCTGAATTACAATCCTTTCAAGTCATTTCAAGATATCTTCGATAAATCCTAAATATCCATCAGCCTCAAATATATTATTACTATTAAAATGCATCATTCAATAATATATTATAATTAACTGATTATTCATCTTAAATAATATTCTAAATTGGTAAACTTCCATATGTGAGATCACTGTTAGCGACCCGGGTTTCTCATTTCGGCATCTTCAGGCTACATTATATGTGGGCGGTGAGCGAACATATAACAT
>JAGVSQ010002784.1:0-19967 GCA_022683975.1 Rhyacophila evoluta | reverse complement strand
ATATTTAATTTTACTACTGACTTTTTCATAATGTTCTTCAATATAAAGTAAATCTTCATAAGAAATTAATAAACTACTCAATCAAACTAGTGTGGAATAAACAATGATGGAAATTATCTTATTAAATATTTGTATTAAAAATATACTTTGTTTCATACGAATGTTGAGATGTTTACCATCGCCAAGTTTACATGGAAAACATACTTATTATAGTATTTACGCATTTTTATTATGTATCAGTAGCATTAATTATAGAATATAGTACATTAAAAATACAAATTAAAATAGTACTCCACGCCAATAATACGTTTTTCCTGGTAATCGGCTTATTTTTTATGTTGTTTTTTTACTCGAAGTTAATATTTTATAATCTTTTCAAATTAATGTTAGAAAATTGTCTAGTACTTTAAATTTATTTAATTAAATTGTTACAACGTAGTAAAAAAGTGTACCAATAATACAAAATATTACAAAAAAAAAATCAACTTTAGAAATTTACTTAAACCATTATTTTACGTGTTCCTGCAATATTTGCGACAATATAAACAACTGCTCTGTTGTGATTTGTTAATAGTTTTTACGTTATTAGATTTGATTGAATCACTTTTTTTTATTTCATGAAAACTGTTAAAATTTTATTCGTCGCTTCAATAGCGTCAATTAACAGTCGCACTTTGAAACAAAGGCCACGGATTCAAATTCCGTAGCTGAATAAAAAAATGTAGGCTAAATACTACATTACGTTGAGAATTTAGAAAATAAAGAATTCGTTTTGTCTAGCAAAATTTACTCATTTACTTGAGCATACTATTGAAAATGGCATCCAAAACCTTAAGTCATTTGTTCTTACACCCAAGTTACTCACATCGAATAAATTAGATTGCTTCACCGTATTAGACAGAGCTCAGTGATAATTCTGATAAAGACTATGTATAATAACGAGGCTGTCGGATGGTGGCCACATTTAATGGTTACAATATTAATATGCACACCTACTTCCAATAAATCACACAGAACATTAATATTCTTGGCTTCTACTGTTACGTATTTATTATATAAAAAAAAGATAATAGATGGTGAGTAATTCGTTAATGTACATTAATTAAATTGTTAAATCTATCTAATGAAGATATATCTAATAACTTGAGGTAACTAACACGTTATAGAACTGCTAAATGGTGGACTGTCAATTCCTGTCGCAAGGTAGTCTTCGGGGACTCACTCACTGAATTTCATGTAATTTAAGCTTAGACGAATTACCTCTGCTTATTTGCTTTCACCAAAATTCCACAAATAAGTTTCTGTGAAAATGATTTGCATACAGGTTCGCCTGAATTTGGTCAGATAACCTAAAGAATTTATAAAGCAAATGCTTATATAATTTAATTAATCACAGAATAAATATTATAATTACTTTACGAATAAAAAACGTTATTTTTTAAAAAATGTTTAGTTTTGTTAATTTTTTCAATGTTTGAAAATTAATCATTTATAAACTACGTGCTTTAAAATTATGTTTCAGAAGTTATTTCGTTTTTTTTCATGTCCGCTCCGAAAGTGGAGCATATAAATCAATAAAGAGCAATAAAGAAGGATTATTAATCATAAACAAATGTTTATCTTATATCAAATTATTACAAACGAAAATATTTTTATTCAAATTCAAAAAAGTGTTATTTGGAATATTCACGGTGATTAAAATAAATATAGCCGTTGACCAAGTCGCTAAAGGCGAATATCTCACTGTGTATGGACTCCACACTGACAATCATGGGATTACTGAGCTTTCAGAGCCGCATACAAATTTAAAATATAGATCTGGGCGACAAATGTGTTGAATGGCAATCAATTCTTATGAAAATCAGTTTATAATGATATTTTTTTCAAATTAAGAAGGTGTGAAGACTCCATATAAAAGCACATATGATTTCAAAATAATAATTTAAGGTATCAACAATTAATTGTTACAGTACAAAACTAAAATCATTGCAATCTATTTCATCCATTTACGTCATTTATTAGAATTTAGAAAAATTTACGTTATTTTAAAAAACCAACTGAAAAGTATGCATACAAGTATAAGGTTTTTTTGTATGTGTGAATATATTCTTCAATTAATAATGCATCATAATCAACTTCACATGTATTTAATCTGTTTTGAAACATTTAAGCGTATCGAAAGCGATAGTGTGTCGCAGATTATCGAGTTTTCAGTAATGTATCTAACGTATATGTGATATTAATATATAATTTAATAACAAAACCCAATATGATTTCTTCTTCATTTCATTTCCTTTTTTGCCACATTCTCTCACAAGTTTAATCATATCACACTACAGTATCTACAGGGTGTTTTATCACCTATCCGTTTCACCTTCTCCTAAGCTATACGAGTATCTTTAAAGCATGTCTAATTCACGTAATGAATCTTTTGATCTCTTACGATACAATCTATAAGCCTTTTTAATATGTCTGTAGTTTACGCGCTAGGAGTATATAGTTTTACCGTTAAGCTATTTGTGATCCATATCGTATAATATCCATGATCCATACAAAGTCAAACTACTTTGTCCCTCAATATTCCACTTGAGCGTCAATTTTCGAAGCCTTATAAAAAAAAATTGAGCTTTCGTCAAGTGCTATGATTTAAAACCGTAAAATGGCACCAGAAAACTTATTACCGCCGTAAAATTGGCCACAAATGAAATTAATATATCAACTGTGTAAAGGAAAAGGGATATAACCCTCAATTAAAAAAAATGCTTTCATACGATAATCAGAACGTATTCTTACTTACGACTTTCTACTACTTACGACTATCTTACTACTTACGTTCTATCAATAATACGTAAGCTGAAAACATAAAAGTTTGAAAAAAGAATGGACAGTAAAATTTGCGACCAGGAAAAGGGGCTTCCACCTAATCAATTTTAATGTGTTTTCTTAAATAATGTATTAAATTAATATCATATTGAACAAAAAAACACCAGTTTAAGTCTTTATGTACTTCAAAGTTGTGACTATGCAATGTTTTGACTTTAGCTCAAAATCATTAAATAAACGTTCTTGCGCCTATAACAAAATAAAGTTTGATCTATGTGGGTTAAGTCCTTTTTCTTTTCCACAGTTGACATATTAACTATTTTTCTAGTTTTTTTACTCAGTAGAATTTCATTATAGACAGAAATATCAATATCCGTTTCAAAACCTTAAATATAAAATGATGATAAAATATATTGTCCTGACAAAATGAAATTTTACGACCATCTTTAACAATCGAAATAAAAAATTTTATATTTTTAAGTTCAATAAATCCGATGTATATGACTTAATAAAACAATTTTATTTTCTTTCGTTCTACCTAATTTTATTTTGTTTTCTTTGTGTAAGTTCCATTTCATTTCTTATCGCATATTATAAAACTCTTTTCACAGGTTATACATTATTGAGTAAACCTGTATAATAGATTTTTTTCTTGTAAAATTAAAAATTTTCAGTCATTTAAATTTTTAATTACGACTAACTTTCGTTAATGAATTTTTCAGAGGCTTTTTATTATTGACGAGAAAAGTTAGGTTGTTTTAGGAAGTATCATAGTACCGTATTCACATTTTGTAAATATTTTAATCAGTTTATTTACAAAATATATACGGGTATTAAGCCACTGTTTATTCATTTACTTAATGCTTAAATATTTAATTTTCTAGTACAGATTAAGCTTCTTTTTCTTTGAAATATTCTCAATTTAACAGGATATATTTTCTGGGAAATTTATCGAGTCGTGCAAATTAAATTCAATCCTTTATAATAAAACAATGATAAGACCTTAAAATAATACTCACAATTTACACAGAAAAGTAAAGTTCTTCAGACGTCTTTGACGGCTTAAAATCAACAAATAATATCCACTTTCCATTACAGTCACTTAAAATCACTTTTCAATAATTGGACTCAAATCTTCACCAAAAATATGCTAAAAAAGAAATTTTAAATGTTTAAAATTTAGCAATATTTTACTACATATCCATTATATCACACGAATAACTATTTTTCCGATATAATCAATAATATTTACTTAGTCGTACAATATTTAATTCAATGAAATAATAAAAAAATAATGTTGAATGTAAATACAATCATTTTAAGATTTCATTATTAGTAATGTAATTATAATACACTGATCGTATAATTAATATTATCACATTAATTATCCTTTTAAAATCAAATTTATTGGTAAATAATTTATCTAATTTAACTATAAAACGTAGTTTTAAACTAGAAGTTTTTATTTACATTTAGAAATTATATACATACATATAAATATATATTAATTAAATTATTACTATATTCTTATTATTTTAGCAATGATAAGTGTTATCCTAACTGTTTAATGATTCATTTGTTAAATAAAATACGTTTTAATATAATAATTTATAATATATGCAAAAAATCTGATCATTTTTTTAAATTATAAAAATATTTGTTTTCGTATTAATGAATACATTTCAAAACATCATATTTTTATTCGGTCTTGTTCAAAATGCTAAGTTTAAATTCAGTTTTAAATATCACTGAAACTAATTTTAAACATAAACATTTTTGTAGGAGCAAATTAAATAAACATCGTTTCAAAAAGTTCAGCGATAAAACCGTAGCGAACCGTAGACGAAGCTTTAAGTACAATACGACAGAGTAAGCTCGATGCGCGTCTGCCTCTTACGGTAGTGAATGTTGGACTGAGCTTTTCCAAGCGCGCGCCTGACACTTTCAAAATAAACACTTTGAATTGTTATTTCAGATTTATTTCCAATCCATAGGAAAATATCTTTTGATATGCAATATTGACTACTACTAACAAACATATGTACACTGCTGAATTTGTCTACATACTTCAATTAATATCTAAGCTTTCTAGAAAATTTTCCACACATATCATTTTTTTATATGTATTCTTAAATCAAAAATAATCATTATATTTCTTTGATCTATTTTTATTTTTTTACTGCCCAAATTATTCAAAGCCTGAATCGGACTAAAAATAAATAAATCGTACAATAATCAAAAATACAATACGATATTACCTTATTAACCCTCTCCAGTATTCGAGAAATTAACGTGCGCGTCTTGCAAGTTCGATTTCTAAATCTGCTAAATTTTTGTGAATGCATGCCAGGGTGCTTATTGGGTTGAGCAACTGTCAGATTCTTGTGGAAAATACTTTTATTCAGTAGACGTTTCGCATTATGAAAATCTATATACTGCACTTTCCGGGCGAATATGCTAAAGAAAAAAATATTTATTAAACTATTCGATAGTTTTTCATGTTTTTGATAATATTTATTTCAAAATACGTCATTTTCCTACAAATACACAATTAATGTTGTTTATATTTTTTAAATCATTTTTTTTTGTGTCACATGCCATTTTCTTTTAAATAATGCTTGTTATCTCTATACCAAGTCTTTGCATAAACATCATCGTTATTTTTCGAGAGCCTTTTAAATGTCTCCATTTCCTGTTTCATCAAACCAAACGCATTCATCTTTTATTCATGCCGCCTATCCGGTTTGACAGAAGATATAATAGAGAGACCGCCATTATTTTAAGACAACACATTTTGATAAAAAAATATCTCCACTATAACAATGGCCTATATTTTCACATTATTAATGACGGGATATTTTTCTAGTTAAGAACCCATTGACATTATATAAGTGTAACCTATTTTTTCACTTGTAAATAGTTGGAGAATTCGGAACTAAGTAATTAATTTATAAACACAATTAACCAAAACTATTTGACAGATAAAATGATTTTATTTAATTTTAGTTTGATATCTCTAACTAAACTATTTAACAGTTTTTTGCGTAAATCGATATACAATGATTTATTTAGCATTTCGAAGAAATGGAGTATGTAAAAATTTGTCTCCACAATCTTATCTCGATAATTTTACTCACGAAACTTTCTTTCTTTAAGTTATTTACCTTTTTTTTATTTTTGGCGGATATAAAATTCAATCCCATAACTTCCAGAATCAAAGCGTGTATGCTTACTTTAAAACACT
This sequence comes from Rhyacophila evoluta, assembly GCA_022683975.1. Lineage (NCBI taxonomy): Eukaryota > Metazoa > Arthropoda > Insecta > Trichoptera > Rhyacophilidae > Rhyacophila > Rhyacophila evoluta. Next base: position 13,900 of record JAGVSQ010002784.1, on the reverse strand, counting down.
ACAATACCACTGCCAATACGAATAAGTAAAACAAAAAATACTTATATCGAATATGGATAAGAAAATTTTTACTAAATATTAATAAGTATTTAATATGCGGAATAAAAACAATTATTATGTATCATAATTATTATTTTTTTATATTCTTTCGTTCGTATAAGCTCTCCGTAGTTTTTTTTCAACAAACAAAACAATTTGATGCATACATAAAACATGGCTAATGTAAAGATCACAATATTGCTTTATTATTTTAAATGATTGTAAAAATATGTGAAATCATTGCGTAAATATTGATAAAACAAAGCCTTAACCTCCTAAAAATATATATACTAACTACAGAGATGTCAATATTAAAAGACGAGAACATTTAATTCGTTTTTTTTACACTACAAAGCGTACTTAAGATCGTAATGTTTGGTATACAAACCTAAAAAATGTGACATCGATTAGTTATTAAATAAAAAATGTACTGTGAATGTTTTGTGTTTTTAATGTTTGAATATTTTATTTAAGAGCTTATTATTTTTATCAACATGTATATCGATGAGAGTGTCAAATGGGACAATAAATATCGATTTGAGCTTGTGATATACAAAAATATAAAAGATTATTTTTGAACTTTAACCTTTTCCGCTGAATCATTTTGACACTATTCTGGCTTGAATAACAAAGATTGCATCCAAAATAGAAAACTTTGAAGGCGGAGATTCCAATAGTTTATTTCTAGGTGTATTTATAGTCACGAGATATTATATTTTTGATTTATTTATAATACGATAACTTCAATTATAAAAATAAACTTTATTTATTTTAATATTTAACATCCTTAGAATATAAAAAAATTTAATATCAAGGCATAGACAATGCAATTATAATACATTTCTTATACACATCATATAAAATACTAATTAAATCTAATTAACTAAAATATGTAATTTATTCATAAAAGTATTAAAATTAAAAAAAATGTTGGACCCTAACGAGAGAGGTTTATACTTTTATGTTTACTCATATTCGATAAGTTAATAAAATAACAATTATAATAATGATGAATAAAAAAACATAAACGTACATATAAAACTCCTTGTCCGTACTAAGGACACTACACACGCTCATGAAATTTTGCGCAAGCATGCATGAACGATCATAAAAATACGGTGATGCACGTATTAAAAATTTTACGATATTATAACACTGCTATTACACCTTATTACGAACCTCACAAAGAAAGCAACGAATTAAAAAAAGGCTTTGAATTCAGTTTAGACTTGAGTCTCTCTAACATTAGTAAGGATTACTAATTATTGATTAAAAAAGATTTCTATTATTTAAATATCGCTTAATACTTAAAATCCATAATTTTCTTAAATAATGAAACTGTAATTTCTACTATTTTAATTTCGTTTTGTAATAAAAATTATTATCTTTCAAAACCCATAGTGCATTTTTTTGGTTAAATCGAGCTTTTTAAGCAATAATAATAATTGAATCATTCCATATCAATGAATGGTTTGTTTGTTATTTCATTTTATGTCGATGGATAGCCGGTCTTATAATTTATATTAAATATATATCTATATTGTTAAACTGAAAACACATATCTTTGTGTTTATATCACAAGAACTCCTCGCAAATGGTGAGCAGTGGGGACATGAAATTTTCACTTGTTATTTCAATTGCTATTTTTATGTTAACTGCTATATTTTTAAATTTTAACATCAATATGATCAATAGGAGACTAAACATATGTTATATGACCACGTATTGAAATAAATTTGTAGCAACAGAATGAATATAATTAATTTGTATACTAATTGGTATATTTTTTCACTATATATGCTTCAAAATTGAGTATATGGAGTAGTGTAGGACCCTTTATAGATCATTAGAACCACCCTGGAAAACGATCAATTTACTTTATCAACCTCGCAGTTAAACCAGACATGTTATTGATACACGGTCTATAAAATTGTTTTATTTTCTAGAAAAAATAAATACATTAGACTTTTACTGTAATTACTCGGCACCAATAAGCATATGAACCGATAACGTAATAATGTTGCGTAAATTGGTATTGGTCCCCGCGAACATATTGTGCAGTCACGTTGGCTAATAAACTTTGATTTATATCACTTCTAGGAGCTTTCCTGAAATTACCACTCTGAAAATAAACTGTAAACTAACAACGAAACACATTCACGTTTATATGACATATTTAACTGTACAATAAAAAAATGCCAAACAAAAATGTACCCATACAATTAATTTATTATCAATCTCATCAGCCGATCGTATTTCATATAAATTGGCTAAATAAAGCTTTTTGAAATATCTATACTTCCACATAGATAATGATTATTTGTAACACGTGGAGTTTTCATACTATTTGAAAAATTTGATGTTGAATATATTATGGTGCGAAGTTTCATCAGAAAATATTAAAACAGTGTGTAGATTTTTTTATCGTTTGTATGTATGTAACTGGAAATATCTGTCTATTATAAAAATTATATAAAAACTATTTAATCCATTAAATAAAATGTCCATTTCTATTGTACAAAAAATAACTTTCTGCATAATAATGAAGATTAAAAAACTATGATATGTATTGAGCGATGAGCGATTTTTTAAAGTTTGCTTACAACAACTTCATGTTTTCCGCTGTTGAAAAATAATAATCATATGAAATAGCAACTGATCTGATTTTTTAAATTAAAAAACCAGGTAACCAGCATTGTGTTATTTTATTTAAAAACCAGGTATATACACATTTTAGTAGTATGAACCGTTGTTTTATTGTTTGTTTGTTTTTTACATAAATTGGAAATAAAAATCGATCCATCTACATTTTTGCCATGTGGTCCGTCGATGTTGCCAGATTCATTTAATAAAATATTTAAGATAATTATTGCTTTGCGTTGCTTTTTGGTGTCGTTGTAAAGAACTCAAAATTTACTTTCTATTTTACATTAGCCATTTTATTGTTTATATTGGTATAATATTTTAAAATAATTTTATACTATATTTTTAAATTGGTGGAAGCTTTTCACTGAGTTACACAAGTTGTCTGTGATTACGAAAAAAATCTACTACGCGAATTATCAGCTGAAATCTAGTTCCTCTGCTCCAACAATTCACTAGATGCCATTTTGCCAACGTGTTCAGTTTTACTTGTTAATTGTATAATAAGAAAAGGCCACGTCTGGGTGCAGCTTTGAGTTCCACTGATTTACAAAGATTACTCTGTAATTAAGGATATATCCTATTTTTTTTTACATTTCAGTATCTGACACATGTGTAATTCTAGTCTAGTATTAATTAAATTGGCAAAAATCGAAAGAAATATTGAATTCAAATGCAACCTATCCTCATATATTCTTCAACTACGTTGTAAGCAAACTTTTAAAAAGTGCCTATATATATTATTTATGTTTTTAGACGAAATATAAGTAAGTTGTTTTGACTTACAAGGTACAATTCTATTATTCATTATTTTTAAATATTTTTTTTTGTTAGAGACGTAGTTGACGTATTTGATAGCTAAAAATATATTTGCAAATGTACGGTAATAGTTGTTGAAAATTAATTTTAAAGGTTATTGTAGCTAGATCAAAAAAAAATTAATAACAAAATATGATGGTCCTATGATGAATCCAATATATCAACAAATTGAGAAACCATATCAAATCAATATATGATTGAAATGAATTTAATTATATCATGAGGTTTTTATATTTAAAAGTTAAAAAAAAAAAGTTCTGCTCAAAAAAAAAGATTCAATATAAAAAATATATTAACTATTTAATGAAATCATTGTTTTTTAAAGATTAAAATAAATTCATATGCACAAACTGGAGAGTTTAGTAATATGACGCTAAGAAACATATTATAATTTATTAAATCAATCATAATATTTAATTTTTATTGTGATTTCGTCCTGCATTTCCATTGTATATATACTGTATCGCGAACTATAATACTGAAAAATGAATTATGTTAAGTATGTGATTTAAAAAAAATGTAACATAAAATTGCCTTTGTGTCACTGATTTTATAACACAGGTAAGTACTACGTAATATAATCGTAAAAAATGCTTGGAAAACAAAATCACGATGCAAAAGTTAGAGCTTTTTTATTATGTTTTTCTCAAGGAAACTCATATTTTATTAGGCCGCAATCAAATTGCGATCGTTCATAAAATATATGAATATTACATATAAAATAAATGGCTTTAGTGCTTTTTATCTGAAACATTAGAAAACAATATACAATGAAGCAATTATAATATTTGTATTTTTTTTATAATAATAAGAACCATAGAGAATGCTAAACAACCTAAAACCTAACTTCACTTTGGGCTATTGAGATAGATTTCATTTTACTTCCATTGTTATGAATATTAATAGTTAAATAACTTGGTGCTAGTTTTTTTATATCCCATAAATTACATTTGACTACTTTTTTAAACAAAAAATACATCGACATAAATGAAATTCAGTAACAATAGTGATTATTTGGTATTCATTTTCTCAAATAACTGATGTGCTTTTTTTCGTTTCAATAGAAAAAATAACCACCTGTCATGCCTAAAAAGTAGTGTTTTACCAGTGAATATTTTTTACGTATTGTTCACATACTGTTTATGACATAGTAATGCCTCGTATAACACACGGCACAGATTTTACAAGTGGTGAAAAAAACTCTCTTTAATCACTATAGCCATGATATTATTAAACGAACGAATATTTTGATGTTGACATCTAAACACTTACAAAATGATTTTTTCATTTCTTTTTTTTGTTGGTTGGTATATAATGTGTTGCTTTGTCATGAGCGATATGTCTACGAAATATGAACCATATATAAATAAATTGGCACTTTTGGTGTAATACAGTGTGATAAAGAAGAGAAATTAGAACCAAGATTTAAACAAAAGAATACGATATGAAAGAGTATGCTAAAGTTTTAGATGAAATTATAACTTTAATCAAATGTATTTCATCATTTTGTGGTATTCTTTATAAAAGTACAAGACTTTCAAAAATAAGCTTAGGCGTCATTGTATCAATAAAATATTGTTAAATAGTGAGAAGACTCGAATCATTCTGTAAATGTCTCCATCCAGCAATTCTAATAATGATGACAACAAAACATATAATAACAATACCATACTTTTACTTTATATACATATTTTTTAATAATTTACCTTCGTACAATTTCATTCTATATAGATCTGAACAAAAAACTGACTGCATATTTCAACGTTTGATTACATATACATTGAGTTAAAGAAGTGAGGCAAAGTTAAACTTAAGATCACACTTATCTATTAGGTCAACGATCTTTCCCCACTTGAAAAGTTCAGAAAAACAACGTGTGTTGAAAAAGGCCTATATTGAAAATTTTGTCGAGCGTATGTGCCTTATTTTTGTAACAAAAAATGACTAATGCTCTTTTCTGGCAGTTTTCTTTGCTTATTGTACTCCAGCGATACATTTATATACCTAGCTTACATATATAAGTATAGGTTATTTTTATAAACTTTCACTTTTAATATTATGAAATATGAAAAATCAAGATTGTTTATGTTTTTCAGGATCTATATAGATAATTATACACAATTTGAATATCGGATCCTGCATTTTTACAAGAATGATATTTAACATTTGTTATCGTTATATATGTATACTATAACTACTATTTAAAGCTCATCAAATTTGAAACATTAAATTAAAAGGATATATTCACAATTCTCAAAAAATTCTATTTAGTGATAGCGTAAAATAAAAACCAGAATTCATTTGAGAGTTAATGATGGTTTCTTGAAATAAAAATAAAACATAGTTTTTCTAGTATATGATAATTTCCTTTTTTTTATAAAAAAAAACTTGGTAGTATTTAAATTCTTGTCATAGCAGAGAATGCAAAATTACGAGAACATGCCGCATTTTGGCGGTAAAAGTTGTGGATTTGAACGTCAAGGCTGTCATTTATTTTTAATACTTTATATAGTCATAGGATTATATACCCAATTATTTCAATTATAACTTATTAATTTTCATAAAACAGATATAAAAATATGTTTTATCATTGCTGAGATTCGTATACTTTATATTTAGAGTAAAAATTTTCATACTTGGACATGATAAAAAATACAAATATTATTTAAGGAATATTACAGAAATTATAACAAATATTTTTAAATCATTAAAATTGGTCCCATTTTCTAAGGGTGAAAATATTATTTATTCTTATGAAACCACTACATTATTCATGCATAAATTCATTTCCAAAAAAATATCTTATGGACTGAAAACTGTAATATCTACTCTACTCCATACAACTCAAAGAAATTTGTATTTTCTTCACAATCTCTGAGAATCATGAGTTTGCAATATTATAAATGGTATCAAGGCTTACTGATACTATAAAATGTCTACAGTAATTTATTTAGCATGGGTTCTTATAGAAAACTGCGGCTTCATGACGATAAAGCTCTTTTATACTTTATCGTTGAAAACAAAAAATAATGCAACGTTTTCAAGCATAACACGAATTATTGAAAAAATATTTTGCTGCTGAAAAACAAACGAGGGAAAAATGAAAGCTTACTTTGTTGAAATCTTTAAAAAAAAGACAACTTGAGGATATAGAGACATTATGAAAAACTCTCTCTTTAATCATCTTTCAACATTTTTTTTATTCAGCTTTATGAGAAAAAAATCATCATTATTTATTTAATACTACGACTTTTACAACTCACATAGATTTTGAAATATTGCCACCCAAGCTTTTTTCGATAATCGAATAATTTTCATAAATATAAAAACGAATATTGGTGCTGTCATTTCACAGTGAAATTTATACCATATTTGCATTAGATACAAACTTACATATCTATATAAATATAAAAAATAATCATCGTTGATATTGCAAAATCTCGTATGTTACAAATCACCCTGTTTTCATGAAAGGTTTCAAGAAAAGCATTTACATTTTCTGTATCTCTATTTTGTAAAACCTATTGAAATATCATTTTTTATCAAAAACTTATAAAAACCTTTGAAGCTGAAAGTTTTATGGGCTATGTAAAATGATAGATATTTTGGAATTATATTTTTTTAAAACAGAATAATTAAACATTTTATTGGACTACGAGAAAAATAAAATTCAATACTGGCAAACGTTGAATTTATCGAATCGCTAGTTTAAATAATTTAATATTTTAATATTAGACTGTAAGGTATAAATATCTATATAAAATATTTTATTAACTATAAACATTGTAGGACTCGAGCATATTAGTATTTTACTCACTAAGTCGTAAACATGAGTATTATTTATGAGAGCAAATATGGAAAAAAAAAATAAGAAAAATAACTTGGATCAAATTATTCTACAATGTTAATCATTTTCTTAACTATGATTCAATTGTTAAGTTTGCAGACTCAATTAGAATAAATAAAAAAGTCGAACACTTAATGCTGACATAATTCAAAATTGATCTGGTGAACCACTTCTTTTAAATATTTTTATGTTAATATTATTTAGAAATATTATTATGGTAAGACTACATATAAATACTCATTCATTTCTTTTGATATGATTTTTCAATCTTTTTTTAATTAATCGTTGCCCTAATAATCGTTTATTAACCGTCATAAAATTTTATGAAATAATTTCGCACATTATTAAAACTGTTGAAAATAAATAGAAGCCAACTTAAATTGTTGACCGATTGTGCAGGTATAAATTAATTTTAAATTCAAACAAAAACTGCATATTTACAAATAAATAAAATAAATATTCACAGCTTTTACTTTAAAATAACACATGATGTCACTTATTTTATAATATGGTATTAAGTATGTATTGTTTATAATTAATTATTATTGATGTTGTATAATCTCACTTTATCTCTTATAGATTTACGCGTGTTTATAAATACTCCCACACTCCAATGGTTTTATTGATTTTCTCTTACTTGACAAAATACAAAGGAAGTGGCACTGTCATGATCATTAAAACTCTCACATATAATATGATATATTCTCTCGATACACATATTGTGATATAAACCTCGACTGGAGTCTCGCTAAACGTATTGTTATAAGAAAATGAATGGACGTTTTTAACTAGAGTGGTTGGCATTTTTTCTATGGACTGTCCTTTATGACATTAACATTGACCTTATTTGAATAAAAGGTTATAATTTTTCTTGAAAATTTTATATCCGTTCTTATATCTCAAATTACACTGTTACTTAAAATGCTTTCTAACGTGTGTCTAAAATAGTTTGAGCTCAACCCCATATGAGATGTCGGAGGTATATTCAACTTACCTCAATGCTTATACAATTAACAAGTTATTTTGGCGCCCAATGAAAGCTTACAACAACCTTGTTGCGGATACTAAGGGTGAGTTTGTATAAATATATTTCTTTCTAGGGGATGAAAAAATGGTGTAAAAGACAACATTTATTATTTATTTGTCAAACAAATAACGTCTTTATATAATATATTATAAATATCCTTTTGCAAAATAAGATTGCTATTCGAATAGAAATTGCTGGAGCAGCTTTCAATTCTACGCAAAATGTCTGGGACTCCAAGCTATACAAGATAAAAACTAAATGCCGCCTGTTGGATGCATGCATTCTGCCAGTGCTGCTCTATGGTTGTGAAAAGGGGCACCCAACAAATACGGTGGTATGACTTCATACGAAATGAGGAGAACAAAACGGACCATGTAGCCACTTCTCATTGACAAAGTTGCAGTTGCGACACTAGTCCTGGCTCGGCTACGTATTGCGATGCGTCAAGAGAGTCTGAACCTGACCTGCCTATTCTTCAAGCCGACTAATTGTCGGCGTTCCGGATGGCCACAAAATACTGTCTATGGAAAATATTCGGCGAAGTTACAGGATGCAGGTATAACCTGGTAGGATGCAAGAATACCGGCAGGCGACAGGGATTCTTAAAGGCCCCACGTGGTGTCCATATGCTGCACTTAGGGAGATATGAAAGAAGAAAATGATTTATACAGACAGTTGATCGTAATGAAATGTGGCTACAGTATAATAAATATCTACAGAGAAATCGGCAACTTTATTTACAAATAAGACTTATATTATAATGATCTATAGAACTTATTACCTTCGTTTGCGTTAAATACTAAGGATAAAGTTTTCTAATTTTGTAGGAAACTTGTATATAAGAGAGCAAACGGTACAGCCTCATTTCACACAAAAAAGTATGCAGTGACGCTGGAGCTGATATCTCCCCTACTGAGATTGCATTCATTTTTTTTTCGATAGATAGAATTCTGGTGCTTATCCTAGAAAACCTAGAAGGATGCAAAGCAACTGACACATGATAGGTAATCTTGTAGGAGTCATGTGCTCTGCATAAGAAGTTGATTTGATAAATGGAGATAGATAATAATATGCTTTATGTTATTGCATGTTTTATTAAGAACTCAATACGAAAAAAAATATTTCCTATCATTATTTTTACAATATGTATAATAAAAAATAGTTTGCTTTTAAGTTTTCACTTATATTAAAATAACTCTATGTTTTTCATGGATAAGTATTAACTATTATAATTGGTCTAGCATATCATTTGCCTTTGATATCTGTTATTTATACAGGTGTAAATCCAGACAACAAAGAAAAACCTCACTAATGTAAACGATATTATTTAACTTCGTGTTTTATATTGTACATTAGTAAGTAGTATTTAGTTTATTTATAATAACTTTAACTTTTAAAAATAAATGGTGAAATCTTTTTAAAAAATCTCATAAATCGATACAATATGGTGAGCTTTACTCGAAGCTCGTATAAGTAATTTTCAAGGGTTTTTGATATTTTATAATAGATGCTATCTATCCTTTATGCGTAATAAATCTCTTTAACGTTGCGAACTTAACACCAAGGGCGCGGTGAAAAAGTTAAACTTGAGAGGATAACATAGGCGGTTCATTTTATCTTTAACATTAACACTTAGGAAAAGGGGCTTCTCAATTTGGAAGGAAGAGTAAATAGTGATTGGAGTTAATCAGCGCATGATGGGAAGATGCCCACGTAAACATTTAGAACCTATATAATAGTCTAGGGTTTCAACGGAAGAATATTTTTCTCTTGTTTCAACAAAACCACTTTCATTTAGAACGAAATAACTGTGGTATAAATATTCTCATTTCAAATAAACTTAGAGATGCAGGCGAAATTAAAAACGTTTTTCATTATACCATACAAATAGTAAAGCATGCGAGTTATAATTTTTTTTTTTTTAATTTTAAATATTATCATTTGAGGCCCCCATTATCATAACTCGTAATCTCCAGTATGATACAAAACCCCTCATTCTATATGTATTCTAACATATAACAACAAACATTAATCTATTTATTAGAGTTACATTAATTCTTAGAGTTATACTTTTGATTGATAGACAAAAATACTACGGCTGGATTTAGTTGTGTAAAATATTTTTTTAACTTTGTCTTCATAACATTGTAGATAAACATTTCATACATCGTCATAAATATAATTCTTTTAAAAAATTTAAATCAATGCTACAATTTTTACTGTAGCTATTATTTTTATTTGTGAATACATATTTTTATGTTAGTACAAAAAAAGCCTTAAATTTTGTATCATATTTTTATTAATAATTTTTAAGACCGACTATGCAATTGTTTTCAGGTAGTAGAGTGTAACCTTACGGTAACATATCGCACAGCCGATTTGTAAAAAAATTGTACTGTAATCATTGATTTGTTTAATTTTGCAAACTATAATAATATTTTATAATACTGTCATATACGCTTTGGTTTATGTTACGAAAATGTTTTTATTTCCTAACTAGATCAACACTTTTTATTGTAATCAACATCACGCTGCATTCTTCGAATTACCCGTTTCCATGAGCCGAGACTATCTCTAGAGGGAGACTTTAAAAATACACTTGTATTTAGATAAATATTCAATATTAGTAATACCGAATGCCGTTGCCAGACCTTTTTATTATATGACGTGTTTATGAGAACGTATATGCTTTTTAAAAAAGCAAACAATTTAAAAGCAATGTTGAAAAACAGAGATAAGGGCTATAACAGTTACCATAATCGTTAGCAGTTTGTTTTTAGGTTTTATTTTTCAAATGGCCTCCTGAAAATGTGATGAAGCAATTTTTTTTATTGCTTTCATACTGATGACACTGAAAAATGTATGTTTTATGTCGAAATGATATATTTTAAATGAAATAAACCACTTATTCAAATTAACTATAAAATTATAACCATAATTTACATCGCTACTTGAAAGACTATTTATCAATCTTTGTGTAAATATTCATTAAGAAATTTCCGTAATTCCGTAATCACAAACATTTATTTATCTAAAATTTTCATCGGAACCGTTTGTGAATCATTTAAAACAGCATATTTTATATTCTGAAAACTAAGACTCATCACACAATTTAAAAGATACCACATTTATAGCAGTAGAAATAAACCAGAAAAAATGTATGAATTCAACAATATATTATATTTTCTACGTATTTTGATAAAAATACTAAATCATTTTATCTTTGGTTGGCTGTAACAGAAGTAATTTTCTTCTTGTTAAGTGTTGTAAACTTTTGAATGCATCAAAATTATGCAGTGAAGACATCATTGGTGTAGCCTATCGGGTTAATAGATGAGCGAACAGCCGTGAACAATTTCAACGGCTTACTTTCCGTTTGAAGATAGTCTCAATAGATATTACCGTTGGAGAATTCAACGTTGTCATAATTCAATAAACATTTAAAAAATAAATATTATATTAAGTATTAACGATTTTTTTTCTTAAAATTATTATTGAGTATTCTTTTTGTGAAAATATACTGTTTGATTTATAAATAAATACAATTAAGAATCTAAGATATATAAAAAGTTTATTATTATAAATACAAAAATAAAAAGAAACATTTTAAGAAGGTGTATTTGAGTACACGTAACAAAAAAATATATTGAACAAAGTAAGTATACTAAAATTATATCCTAGGACCCTTTAGTTATTGATAACGATATAATTTATTGTCGATATTTCTAATAAAATTAATGTTTTAAGTACTTTAATCATGACGGATATAGAATCAGATAAAACCTAAAAGCTTTTTTTGTAAATGGTTTGTTTTTTTTCCAATGCTGTGTTTTAAATATTTAAACTAAGCGAACGATAAGTGCTTTAATAAATTATGTAACAAATTTAAAATATACGTTCGGCAAATAATCGACAAAGTTTTTTAATAAATAAAACAACTAGCACTTTCACGAAAATAGTTTTTGTAATTGAAAAAGTTTATAAACATATTCTTTTTATACTAGAAAAATTAAACCAACGTATTATACTGGTGTCTTAATAGTCAAACCTAACTCTATCTATGGTCAAAAACCAATTTGTATCCCAATGTATTCAGCTTTAATTTTTCTATCGTGCATAAAACGCACAAAAACCATAAAATCACGCGGACACACCAGCCAACTCCAAGAAGTAACCTAAATACTAAAAACACCTGAAAATATACCACAAATGGATTCGGCTGGTTTGGGGACTAAGCCATCAAACATTACACCATGTTGACGTAATAAGATAAGCTTTTTTTTAAAAAAAAGTTTTGGCATTAAATTTTAGAGTACATTTTTTTTAAATCTTAAATTATTACTTACTACTTTTCACTAGTAATTGTTTAAATATACTAGTTATTTCTTAATTTCTGATTAAGAGGAAAAAGATAAATAAGATTATTTAATTTTAGTAGCTTATACGTCACAACAGTGGTCTGACCTAATTTATAGTCTTCCAACAAAGGAAATTTCGTAATGTGTAATTATTTAAATGAAAGTTAAGAATTGTAAGAAATTAATAATACACGAAAGCTGAAACAAGTGAAGCGGTTAGCGACATCTGTTCCGAAGGCATAATTCGTATTATTTATCATTGTTTTTATATCTTTCAAGTAACTTGAGCAAGTTTTATGTTATTCCAACTTCAGCATTCATTCAAATCTAACACAATTTAAGCATAGTAACTAAATAAACTAATTCATCTTACGTAAAAGAAAAAACAGTTTCTTCACTTTACTTACCTCATCGACATTAAAATCTTAAATGCATGACATAATCAGCATATATTATAATTTGAGACATGTTTTCATTGGAAATAAATTTCTAATATTTATAGTTATTATAAAACAGTATTCATCGATATAACACAGAGCAATAAACTTACACAATTTTTGAATAAATAGAAAAATATTGCTTTGTAAATTAATGTTTATTTCATTAATTATTAAGTATATTTATCAACATGATATACTTTCATACAACACGTGTTTATCTTATTTTATCAAATGACCACAATTTTTTTAAATAGCGCATAAGTTTTTGGGTATTTTTACATAATACTAAAGTTATCATAAATTATAAAATCAATACTTAATATATTTTTTTATATTTGGTACTTTTACAATTAAAACCACTTTCATTAAACTAACTCAATATTTGACATTTTTTCTGCTAATTTTATTATTTCTACCTTTTTTAACTCCGATATTCAAATTATAACTTGTAATAGATATCTTCTTATATAAATGAGGTATTCAAACCAATAAGACCATACATTTTAAAGAACTTCAAGAGACCACTATATAAATATATACTTAACATGTTTTAATAATAATGAAAAAAATTGATTTTATATCAGACTGCCAATGGACAAATCATTCTAATGTGAATGATGTATTGTGTTTTTTTCAACTGGATTGTTCATAATATGTTTATGGTGAAGAAATTCATGAAATATAAACTAAAATATCAAAGTAAAACTCATATATATAAATATATAAT
>JAGVSQ010002783.1:0-23534 GCA_022683975.1 Rhyacophila evoluta | reverse complement strand
TAAATGTTCTGTTATAGCGGAAATAATTCTCTTGTCAATGTTTTCGTTAAGTAAAGGACACGTATATACTTCAATTTTCTCTATTATTCGATTTTTCCAAAGAGTTATTTTTTCCGAAATCCTGTTAATTTGTCAGTGGATGTCAAATTTGTTTCGTTTTTACCTTTACTACTTCTAATAATTTTTTTCCCGGTGCACTTGGAACAAGCTCGCGGTGCACCGGTTAAGAACCACTGCTTTAGATCCTATCTTTATTTGAGGTATTTTTCATTCTTTATCTAGACGAAATTCAGGAGTTTCACCGTTAAATGATTCTATATATAATCAAATTAAACGCGTATGAGTATTTATAATATGTGCAATCGGTATTAGACTAAGCATATAGAATAGGCTGTATGACATCATGTTATGTAAGATACATTTTAACGAGGTTGCTACTTATAAAATCTTAAATATTTCCTACACAGTATCTATGTGATAAACGTTTATAATAAGAAACAAGTTTTAAAAATACGATTTAATCTACAGGATGCTAGTTGTTATATTAGTAAATAGTTTATATGATTACAGAGAACCCCCAAATATAATTATTGACAATTTTATGTATTGGCCATGAATGACAGATGCATTATAATATTAAGTATAGTATATTATTAATCCCACGATTTGCCTTGAAACTTTGAAGTTTATCGCTTAAAATTACAGAGTGTACGATGAGAATTTTGAAGACCGGGTCCTCATAATTATTGTTGATTTAATGGCATTTAATTGAAATGAATCAAATAAACTCATTCAAAAATGTTGGTTACGCAAATCATTTTTATTAAGCGAAGGTTAAGTGTGATTTCGTCGTGACTGAATGCTTCATAAAAAACTTGTAAAAACTCATATTAAAAATATAAAATTGAGAGCTTTATTATTATGTCTCACTACCAGTTTTTTTTGTACCTTAGTAAATATTTACTAATACCGAAGTGAATGACTAATGGATCTAAAAATTATTAAATCAGTTAAATTAAACGTAATAAAAAGCGTACAAACACTACGCATATAAATTGATTTGAATGGAGTAGTTAGTATTGGATAAGTATAATGCATTACAAAGAGGCAAATGGGATGGGTGTAAGTCAAATCTTTAATATCTCGCTTAAGATACATTCGTATCACGTGATGTGAAATAATTTGGTGAACAACTGTTGTTAACTTTAAAAATCTAATCAACATAATGAGAAAAAATTCCAAGCAATTATGCTAATAAGCCAATACACTTTTATAGATGTTTAGAATACAAAATTATATTTAGATTTCTATTAATATATTTATATTATAGTATAATTATCTTGTCGCGTTTGTGATAAAATAATAATTAAAGATATTTGTTTATATAGTGATTATAGTATTAATTAATAAATACGATATCATTCAGTAGCATGTATTTAATAAAAAAAAATATATAACTTTTAAAATTTAACTTTTTTTCAAAATATTACTCCTACAAATTATAGATGGATAATAAAACATATTTTAAAAAATATTCCAGATCGGAAAGGTGTAATTACACTAAAACATTATTACAACAACAATTACTTGGCTAACTTCCTATACATTACATTATACTTTGTACAACGTTTTCTTTGTCCAGGGCGATAACAAAGTTTTGGTATGCCCAACGGATTCCAGATGCCAATTTCAGTTGAGTTGGTTCTTAACATAACGAGATAGATACGTGGTTATTCCCTCATTACGACGAGCGTCACGATACCATAATGACAGGGTTCTCAATAAGGAATAAAAATAATAAATTATGATTATCGCCCAAAAAACATAATTATGTCTTATCATAAAAAAAATCAGCTCACTCATTTATATGTACATTAATTGTGATGCATTATGATATATTATTAATTATTTTACAATCAAATTTGACAAAAACTTTGATTATACTTTTAGAATTTCAGAATATTAGTTTGGCCGGCAGTATGAATGCACCCGTGTAATATATATATTTAACCATTAGTTATTTGAAATTTCGGAAGAAACTCCATAGCTTTGTGTTCCGGTGTTCTTCAACCTGACTATTAAAGCGTATAATATTTTGACTTGAACAACACGAATTCTTAGATGATATATGCTTGTATAATATTGTCCATACATAGTCTCAAAATCGTAAAATGCTAAAAATATTAGATCTCAAAATGACAAAATTACTTTTGTAATCAATTCAAAGTAATGAAAATTCGTTTGAAGAAGAAAACTTCGTACGATTGATTTAAAAGATTACATTGTAATAATTATATTAGGCACTAAACTAGTTACGACAACAGTCAGGGTCGATTTGATTCAACAATTATTGGTAAGTGGTCATTTTTTGCAAGTATTAACTAAATGGCCAATTATTATAATAACATACTCAAACGGTAACTTAATATTTTTATCACTTCAGTTTAATTGTTGTAATGAGTTTTGCCTTCTACGAGTATATTCAATGCCTACTTGATCGACGTGTATCCGCTGGTGATGTAGGAGTACAAAGCTCATATTGCAAGATGATGCACAAGCTGCTGTTAGGTTACGAAGACGATTTTTTTTTTCAAATTTCAGCCCTGCAATTACAGTGGCATCCCATAGAGACGTCGACTATATAGGCACCGTTTGCAGTTGCATTGCTACAATGATTATTGTATTTACACCAGAATACCTTCTACAGTCTAATGTATTCAATGCCATACAAAGAGTCTTCTGTTGCGAAAACAATGATTGCAGAGTAAATTATCAAACACTGCAAAAATGATGATCAACAAAAAAAAAAAAAACTTCCTACAATGGCATTCCTCGGTTAGCAGGTAAACCTGAAAGATATTATATAATATGGTAATTATAATAAACTGTAAAAAATCATTTTAGTAGTAATTTTAGCGTACATTTTTTAATTTTATTATGTGTAGTATGCGTATATTTCGTTTCTGGAATGGACATGTTCACACAGTGTAGATCCATATGCTCCACTTTTGGAGTGGTCATATTAATAAAATATGCTACAAATTTGGAGTGGACGTGTGAAAATAAATATTTGCACACCGCGTTGGAAGGGCGATAAGTTTTTAAAACTTCGTTATGGATGGTGAAGCATAATGTTATTATAATATGGATGTTAAAAAAAAATATCCATATAATTTTTGGCAACGCGAATACCTATATACTCCATTTATGGAGTAGTCATCTCCACGCTGCTAAAAACGATATGCTCCATTTTTGGAGCGGACACGGTATAATATATTTTTACCTCACGGTTCAAGTACAACATTGCGAGTGTATTAAGATTTATTTTGAATTGACATAGATTTCATCATGTTGTATATGTAATAGATTTGAATAATTTACGTATATTATAACCTTTAAAACCTTAAAATAAATTATCTGATAGGTTATCTCTATATAAATTTTACAATAATGTATTTATTAATTCAGTATAATATATAATATTGTGGATTTTACGATGCTTTGTTTATTACGATACAATTGAAGTGTGACTTTGCAATCTTGGAAAAGTGTCACAGGAAGGCTTAATTGAAGCGTCTGTTAAAATATATGCACATTAGCGCAAATAACACCCAGGCTCGCGATATGTTTTATTTATTAATGTAGATGATTAAAAATGAGCTTATTTGTAAAGGTGTTTCACATTTAATTTAATCTAATTTATTTTTATTTTCTTTAGACATGCCCACTTCAAATGTGGAGCATATTTTTTTACTATATACATTCCAAAAGTAGACCATAAAAAACTGTGTGAAGATTACCATTATAGAAATGGGATATATGAATCTCACCATGATTTGATATATCAACCAATTGCTCAACCAGATGGGCGTCCAGTTCTGCATCGTTGGATTTTTTAAAACTAAGCTGACGTGGGAATTGAAACCACAATCTTCGGCTCCGAACTACGGATGCTAATCTCTCGGCTACCTAGCAGCCGTATAATTAAATCTCCATAATACAAATATTTGTTTCCACAAATGGTTTTTCATAAGATTTGTGTGTTATCCAATCTCTATGTATATATTATAATCATACAATTTAATGTAGTACTACATCTAAACTGTAGCTTGCTTTATAATTTGGATAGGTATAGTAAATATTGTAAAATACAATACTACCCTGCTAATTAAAAACACAGTGTCTTGCATGTAACTCTCTATGTAGATACTGTGCTTTTACTAAGTAGGGCTGAATAATATGTATATAAAAGTGTATCTTTTACGAATAACTAAATAATTGAGCCTTGTCAAAAAATGTTATTTTACAATATATTGCACAATGTCATAGTACAAATAATAAATAAATACATAGAGACATTTTTTCTCTCATGATTCTCCATATTATGTATAATCAACTAATACAGACCGAGGATATTAACAAACTGACTTACCTTGATGTGCCAAGAAAATGACCTATGATTTTACTTAATTGATAAATGCACCTTGCAGGAGATTCTCGTGGCATTATTTACCTAACATTCCAGTTAACTAATTTAGTAAGCATGCAATTATTGCTTGACTTATATCAAATGATCTACGTTTCATATATTTGCGAACAGTTTTATTTTTATACGGCAAGTGGAGATTCAAATGTGTGATATGTTTTTTTGTTATCTTAATTTAATTTCATTCGAAATGCATGATTTAAAAACTCATATAATCGTTTACCTACCAAATCTGTAATGAAAGTTTCATAAATTAATCTAAAATATCTGAAAGTATATCTTGATCAAATAGTAGTTACCAGATATTTTTGATATCAAAACTTGAGTGAATATAAATAAACATACTCACCACTTTTAAGGAATGATTTAATTTTGTGATAATGCGATCTGATTTTAGATAAAATGATTTCTGTGGTACTTGGTATCTATAATAGTAAAATTCTTTACCTGCAGAATATTTTCTTTACATTAGCGAAATCAAATATAAATTGACGACGTCCATTGGTAGTATGTTAACTTGTCCTGTGTAAATTAAATTTTGACGATAACCTACAGTATAGTTATAATATATTAAACTATATTTCCACTTGTTTTTAAGTGTTATCGATAACTATTTTGATTATCACATCATTAATATAAAAAAGGTATTTAAATAATGCTTGTTAATTTATATATGATGTGTAGCAATCGACTATCAGTAGAGCCTACGAGGTTTTTTTTATTATTCTCCCGGACTCCAGCTGTATCTTTTGACTCTACCGAATATATTATTTGTATATTTATCTGATATATACACACATTCAAAATATCGGAATCCCATCGATGGGAAGAAAACATCCAGGATGAAAGAAGACTGTGTGGGGAAGGACCATTGAATTTATATTTTTCATTTGTATATTACAATAGCTATTGAAAAAACGGTAAATATGTAGAACTATATCTGTGTATAATTCTTTAACCATTGTAAAGTCAACCAATCCTTGGAAAAATATTTTGTCAACAAAACGTTCACACACCAACAAAGTATTTCACAAATTTTAGATTTCACATAAGATATATTCATCAAAAATTGATTCTTATTAAATATATACAATATGAAACAGCAGAAATCACATATCTACATAGTTTAAAAAATACTCTATAAAATATTGAATGGATGGAAACAATAAAGTCGACAAAATATATACCCTATTTGGAAATGACAAGATTATTATGTAAATATACAAAATTTTATTGGATACACCATAATAACATTCCCATAGGAAAACTTTAAATATTTTTTATTGCTAATTTGTGCATAACGAACTATTCGTATGCGGCATTTTATTTCATATTTAATTCAATTTACTCGTATTTTATGGTCAACGGAAATAATAAAAATTATAATTTTCATAATAATCACTAATAAGCAGGTCTGCATGTTCAAATCGAATTTTCGAAATCATGTTTCGTTGGTTAAATAAACAAATATTGCGCTATCGATTGATTAAATTATGAAAATATTGGATAGAAATCAGTGATTAAACACTAATCTTGATATGTTAATGATTACTTGAGATAAAAAAAAAACAATTTCAACAAACATACAATAATAATAACAAGACTTTGAGATAAGCCGTCTATCTAAATTGATAGTTAAAATAATCTTTTCTCATCTTTAAATATTTTTCGATACTTATATTTACCGTCGTCATTAAAGGGAGACACGAAATGATTTCTGGCTTCCACCAAAAGCACTCACTCACGAATCATCGACAACACCATCAAGTAAGTGGGTGCTTGGAAAGCCTTTTCTCTACACAAATCTTTTTAGCAATTTCTCGCTAAGCCATACAGTGAATTTGATCTAATAGACAGTTTTTCAATGATGTATTCATAATATATACATCTGAAAAATGATTAACTATTTCAAAATTTGTAAAATTCCACGTCCATCTATTTTTACGATGCGGTTTTTTTTTAATTTGCCATCGTCAGGATCAGACTGTATGTATGTGACCCGTATAATGATGATTGCTCGTTGAGTAATTGTCTGACAAACAATTCTCATGAAAAATAATCTGTCAAGTCGTTTTCACAATGTGTAGATCCATATACTCCACATTGGGAGCGAACATGGTATAAAAAAAAATAACGAATCCACACTCGTTTCACGCTTTGCCGACTTTCGCTGGGCCATAGATAACGATCCACATAAGAGCATGATCTTTCTTTACATGAGCGTAGGTTCCAAATGCCTTTAAAACCAATTTTCGCCAAGCAATAGGTAACATATTTTATTATTTTTTGATTTCTAATCCGCTTTAGCCCATATTATTAATAAGTCGTCAGTGTGCTTTTGTTATTTTTATAACGAACTATGATAGATCTTAAGCCGACATTAATAATTAATAAAAAAAACTAACCTAAATTATAGTTACTATTATCATGGTATTATTCAATTATCGTCAGTTTTCTCATTTTCACGAAATGGGTAGTATTTAATCGGTGGAATAAATGAATATCTCAATATACACAGAGAAAAGTCTTCTAACTCGATGTAGAAATAAACAAATCATTTTATACAAAGGTTTTATCCAAAAATACAAGAAAATGCGTGGAAATATGCAGTTCAATTAAGAATGGGAACGCTCGATGCACCCATCTGTATTTCCATCTCAAATCAAAACACGTGCATTTAAAAACACTTGTTACTCGAGTTGTTGCAGCAACGTGTTTTAAATTTTTAAATTATTCCACAATGACTGCACAGAAAAAGACGTTCCCGTTATTTGTACACATTGGCTTTGCCTGTCAATTAAACATGGCGTACGAATTTTCGAACTAGTAAATACTTTTAGCTTTCTAGCCCTTCAAGTATGATTGTAAATTTTATTATGATTTTCAAATGATTGTTTTAATTTCTTAGTTGAAACGATGATAATTAATTATATATTTATCATATATTTTTCTTTGAATTATGTATGGAATAAACATATATTCTGTGATCAGATTTTTTTAGAGTTAACATAGACTTTTGAAATCACATTATTCCTTACCTCCGTGTTTTACATTTTTTCATTATTTTACGCCTTTTTAGCAGCCTGTAGATAATATATTGGTGAACCAAGCGCCGTATATAACTCAAAATTACCAAAATGTCATGTGTGCCCTTTTAGATTGGAAATGTTGATTTTTATATTAATATCTGTATATCTAAATTCGCATACTTGAATTCAATTAATATTATGCTTCGTTGGAAGTATATTTGGGCAGTAAAATAAATATGGTACATGCACTTGTATTAAAATATTTTTTTGTAGTATTGTATTGTACACTAGTTAAAATAGATACGTAAAAAAATAATAAAACACAACCATACCTAGACATATTTTTCATCAAACACTAGTTTTTTAAATAAGTTCAGGCCACTATAGTCTGGAAAAAACTTTAATCTATCTATTTGGCTGACCGACAGGAAACCATAAATTTACTTTGTCGAAAATTAATGAAGTTAAACGTATTTAATTAAACTGTAGCATTAAAAAAATAATCACTTCTTCTGATATGCTGAATGTATCTGTCTATTCGTTATGTGAAACCACATGAATATAAGTTGCATAAATATAATTGGAGCACTACGGACATATATAGAAATATAAATGACATGCATAAAAAAATCTGACGTACCCCTACCCATTGGAATTGATGCAATGGTAATAGATATTAATACCGTTCACCTCTTTTTATCAATTAGGAAAAATATATAATTTCAGAATTAAGGGCATATGTAAGAGAATGAGTTTATAATATTGGACAATAATCAAGTAAAAATATTTTTCCTCTTAGTTATTTATATATTATATATTCTTGTATTCTTATACCTTTTATTTGTGTAAATGATGAAATATAAGATGAAAATTATGTTTTTAAAGAAATAAAACATTTTTTTTAAATCTATCGAGTAATTCAAATAAAAATAGCAATTTAGATTAGGTATTTTTTACTGAAATTTTTAACCGATGAGAAACCATTTATATAATGATTTTATTATTACATAATTATTCATTAATGTATATTGAACATATTATCCTCACTGTTGTATTTGAATAAGTGTATTTTTTTACATTAATAATTGAAATGAAAGTTATATTGATACGTAAGCCACTGTAGACCTCACTATATATTTTATTATAGAAGAGTGTCAAGTCACATTCAATCATCTGACGCTTGTGAGTAGATATTCTGTAGGTATTATATGCATTACCTAACCTCGTGCTAGTTGGACATTCCTGTGATGCATTGGTTTTCAATCAAGTTTCATTTGTATTTTTCAAAACGTCTATTGACGAAGGAACTGCGTTATCGCGCTTTCTCGGTAAAGTGATTCCTCAAAAAGTATGCGTTTTGAATGGATTACCTGACTATTCATCTGACTTTCAATAAAAAGCTTGGTGAGATAGGCTCAATATCAAATAAGTACACTGTAATGATTTTCGTGGTAGAATTTTTGACAAGAATGATGTAATTCAATAAATAACGGTATATTTTTATGTTAAATTTTATAAAAGAATATGAAATTATTAAACTGTATTGAAATAAGTATACACAATCATATTATGCATAGTTTAATAACACAATAACAGTAAAGAAGATTGCGAACATTAAATACTGTACGATTATAATTAAAGTCGAATTTTTAGCCTTTTACTGAAAAAAATAATAAAAACGCTTAAATAATTACGTGGCTTTCATGAGGCTTCATATTAATGTAAAGGTTTCAGTTTTTTTGTGATATAGTTATAAAGCCTTAGTTCAATCTTCTGATTTCGGTTAAGAATATGGTAGGGGAAGATTGTGTTAAATATTTGTAAACACTATAGAGATGGCAATTTGATCTTTCTATTGTTTTTTTATCATTTAATATTTTATGAAAATTAGATAAAGTAAGTAGATTTACAAAATAAGTAGACATAAAGAACTAATGATTAAATTTTATGAACAATTATTGAAAAATATAATTTTTCATGATTCTTCGACAATGCTAGTTACATGGTATTTAATATCACACCTTCCACGTGAGTTTTACTCACTGATAAAAGGCCTCACATGTTCCAACTCTTCAGCCTGTTGTATTTAGAATTATGTGAAATACATTAAAGAAGGCCTTGATATTTGAATAAATATCAATAGATTCTATTAGATAATGACACTATTTTATGCCGTGTTTACAAAAAAGGTAACCTAATTGAATTTTGCCTAAACACAACCAAAACGACGTCGTCAATAAGACATTTGAACTGTAATAAAAAGTAAGGCAAACTTCTCTGCATTTGAAAATACTTAAATATAACATATTTCTAGAATTAAATAGAAACTTGAATGTCACTGGTGTTGGTGCACGATTCAAACCGGTCCCAGACATGTTGGCGACTGAAGGAAACTGATTTAAAATGTTTGTGTACACAAACGATGAATAAATAACATAAGTATCTAAGAGTGGGTACCAAACCTACATATTTAGTTATTGCATGTTTATATTCAATAGATTACACAATCTTTTGAGTTAAGTGCACCTGTAACGTACATATTTTTTTCTACTTCGAGAACAGATTTATAATAAAAACTCCTAAGTATTTACTGATAATTAACTTCATTCATAAACATTAATGAATTATTATTTGTTATTTATTTATATGAGTATAGTTAAATACTTAAATGTATGATATAAAAAAATAACAATATTATTTAGTTTAAAAGTCCGTAAAAATAAAATTATATTAAACACAAATAGTTATGGTAAAACTGTTTATTCATTTAGTACAGTGCTTCACAAATTTGTTCATGCCATGACCCTCTAAATTAGATAGCCATAATCCGTGGTTCTCAAAAAATAAACTATTATAAATGTAAAAAATTAGTTCAATTCAGCGAGCAAAAAAAACGAGAAATTCCTTATACTATTTCAATAATTTGATTTCTGAGAGCAATAAAACAAGATATTCCGAATAACATCAATGAGTTACATTCAGCTAGTAAGAAGTCTGAAAATTTTTGCAGCTCCTCACATAAGTCCAGCGGCTCTCAATGGGGGCCGTAACCCATAGTTTGGGAATCTATGATATATTGTACATAATTGCCTTTTTACTTTCCCATACATTCTTTTTTATGTTCGCAAGTAAGTATACGGGTAAATAATTTGTGAAAAAGTTTTTTAATAGGAATTACTCATTTCGAAAAGTCACAACTTACCAACAAAAAAAATCAGTTGACGAATTGTTTGATAGAATTCGCTTGAAGTTTACCATATTTCATGATAATTATTAGTTTATTTGTTTCAGCATTCTATTTAAGAAGAAACTCAACTTATCTATATTATTTTTACCTCTTAATTCAAACGTATACCGATTGGCCATTATCATACTTTTTGGGCACCGATCATAAAATTATAATCTGTGATCTTTTTTTTGGTTCATTTATAATTATGTAAGGTGAATAATACATTCCTTACCTTAACACCGCTTTCAATCATTTTTTTTACTGGTTCACGGATTCATTGAATATAGATGAGCTAAGGAACAAACTACCTACAAATAGTTAGCTGGTATTTAGCTTGACACATTCCTAAGCTCCAACCTTCGTATAAAAATCAACATCTCATTTAAAATTGATCAAATATTGTACAATATGCTTTTGTATTAATACGTTGTGAAATATGAATATGGTTTATTAGGAATGTATATGTTAAGATAATATTAACAGTGAATTGTGAGAATTCTACATTGGTTTAATGGACGCGTGCTGTCGATCAATGTAAACACGCAACGTTTCTTGCGCGACTTGCGGGTAATGAGTTCGTGTTTTTAAGCCGTGAATTTTAATTCATTCGTATTTTCTGCCAAATATGTTTCTGTTATTTTAAAGCTTAATATCACTGTTATATCTGTTTTGTCTAAGAATTTACGTGAAGATGTAGTTATTAAAAAAAAAAATACATACACAATGTTGTGTTCAACATTGTCTAGTTGAAGTGATTTAAATTGAAAGATTTTTTTTCTTTTTGAAACGTTGTTTATCAATATTTAATATCTATGTGAAGCATATGAAGATCGTGCAATATTTTGTAGAAACATTGCTTACCGTCAAATAGACAATATTTTGGAGTTTTTATCTTCTCAATAAGTTTTTACGTGACGGTAATATTAGTATTATTAAAAAATAAAAAAAGTTTATCGATGTTTTTATATTATTTTATGAATAGCAAAATGTGTATATATCAAATGGAATACGCTGAAAGATAATACAAAAGCTCTAAAGAAACACATCCGTTGAAGTATGTACGTAATGCTAAGATACTGTTGTTTCTCCCACAAAGAGACAGTTAATTAAGCGCGGGAAAACAATTTGTTGAAATCAACATGGCCTCGCGAGAAATAAAACAGTGACGCACTTATTCTACTGTCCTGAAGAAAATGGCGTCTCATTATTCACTCTCCTTAGAAATGGAAACGCCATTAATAAGCGTATCTATTGTCCTTTTGGATGTTTTTCTAATGCTTCGTTTCAAACTATCCTCTGCAGCTTGAATGTAACAATTGTTTTATCAGGTAAATTACACTTAAATCTACTTGGTTATACTACAAGATTAAAAAAATCAAGTTTTAATGACAAGCCAACTGGATGGTTCGATTAAAGATTTGCAACCGCCACAAAAATGTAGAAATTTGAAATGGATAGTTATAACTTAAAAAACGTAATTTGAGTATCCTCTGCATATAAACTTAGTGCGTTTTATTTGTCTACGTAGTTGTAACAGCGGATAGGCAATTAATACAAATTATAAAATGGTACCCTGTATTTTTATTGTTGAATCTCGAAATCATTATTTCACATGTGTAACATATTGTTTTATATTACATAATATTAATACACAACACAATACAAATTGTATATTATACTGCCCTAATAAGTAAAAACACAATATCTTGTGTGCAATTCCCTCTGTAGATATTCTGTTTTACTTATTAGGGTAGTATTGTTTAATAATTCGTGAAAAGTCACGCGTTTTTATATATTAAGCATATATAAGCATTGACTCTATTGACATATATTTTTAAATGTTTAATAAATTTCGTCTTCTATGCCAAGGTTGGCAATTATCAAGGATATCATCACTCTGAGCAACGCAAATCGGAATAATGAAATCACTCTGTTTTGCAGATCTGCAGATTTTAAAGTTTCGATATTCTACGTTCTCTTACTTTATTAACCAAATGAAAAAATTGTGTGTGATTGATTTTTAACAATAAACACAATAGTTTAAGTTAACCAACAGAATAACTTTAGGTCAATAAATGAGTTGAAAAATAATGGGCCTAAAATCATATATTTTGAAAGACATGTGTGGTTATTGATAATTACTATTGTTATTTAGTACGAAATATCATTTACACTACCAAATCGAATCTTTAATGATTTTTGGCGTACTATCATACAATAACGCGAAATTATTGTAAAGACAAGCAACAAGTGAACAATTTAAGAGAATTTCCGACCCTCGAGGCGAGTTAAGCGAAGATTAAGCTAAATAATGGGCCAATTATTTGATATTGAAATTTAATGTTCTGCCAATAAATCATTGAGAGGTCTTCCGAGATAAATCATACGCCGTACTGGAAATTGAAGTGTAAATTTAACATTGAATTATCTGTTACAAAATTACAGTACCTGATATAATAGGATTATCGTAAGATTTTTTTCAAAAATACTTAAAAAATATATATTTATGTAGTTATGATGTTATCTAGTTACCAAGTACAACGAGTAATTTTTTGAAAGTAATCTTCATTAAATAAGGTTTAATTTTTGCTGAAACCATTATTGCATAATATTTCTTTGTTAAAATGCATACATTGTAGCTAAGTTTTTGAATAATCATATTTACTTCAATTTGAGATATTAAAATGATTTAATATGCAATGAAGATTTTATTCTAAGTAACCCAGTATCTTAAAAAAGTATATCACAATTTTTTTAATGCAAAAATGTCTTAACTGTAATTTCCTTTTATTGACAATTAATTCAATTTAATATTGACAAAAAGCAAATACACCGATTTATCTTTTTACACGGTGAACACGTTCCACGCAATATCGTGTAAAAAAGAATACTAAAATAAAAAATAGTAATGTATAGTTTGCTTTGTATAAAAATCAATAGATTTCAAAAATTTCATTATTGTTTTTCTATTTCAATTTTATGAAAAAAAAAATACTTGAAAGTGATCGAACCAAAGATTATCAGACAATAGACGATCTTGTTTACTCACGGGTACGGGTACGTTACCCATTGGGTACGACATCGCTTTCACCACATGAAATATCTAGAGCCTGTGTAATATTTCTTTTAAAATTTTCGGGCTTACTGGATTTAAACAAAGACAAAAATGGGTATATAGTACTGTGTTATTTTGAAGACGTTTTAAAACCGTGTAAAAAGAGTGGAAGTTATAATTCATAGGGGCAATATTTTGAATACATTTTATTATTCAACAAAAAAATATACAAATAATTTTCAAGTATACAGCTCGTTTTCTTCTTTTCTAAAATTCGCAAACTATTGCTTAAATTTTTTTGAAAGTCAACCATTGATAAATAATGTTAAAAATTATACAAGTGTAGTATCTCACATTGTTGTTGGTACTTATTTACTTTTGAACAGGGCCAGATGCCGAATGAACAATAAGTCGAAAAATGTTACGCAGCAAATGCGAACAGCAATTCGTTAAAAATATATCTATAAATTTATTTGTAATATCCATATTATAATAGGTACATATTTATCGTAATAAAAGTTGTTTTGTTGTGTTGCCAAAATTTGAAGTGCCAAAATACAGGGAGAAAAGTTACAGCGAGATAATTATTTGAGTGCAAAAAAGTTACGTCATATGATTTTAGGCAAAAAAATAAATAAAAGCACGATACTGTTTTACCGACTATAATTATTAGTCACATGTATAATAACAGGTAGATAGAAGTATTAGTATTATCAACATTCTGATCAAATCCAGGTCTACTTTTTATATCGCTCTAAATCTAACAAACATATTATGTTATGCAATTTTCAAAAAAATACGAATGTAATTATTATAATTAGCACACTATATAACTTGCTGTTTTAATAAAACGTGAAAAAAATATTGCATTATTACCTATAAAGACAAGTTAACCGAAAAAAATGAATGTAATTAATACTTGTGAGTAACATGTTCGTTTTTATATATTTTTGGCTTGATCTACTTGTTTTACTTTCATCTCGATCTTTTTAAGCATATGGCCACGTGCACGAGGGGCGTCCAATATTCTAGAATAAGTAACTTTGTATTCTATAACATTGTGATAAAATAGCTTTATTCTGTGGAATATACTTATGGAAAGCTCTCGGTGGCCTTCCATGACGCCAGAATCCTGTCTGTTTAAAGAAGAGACACACAGCAGAACTAAATAGCAATTGTAATATTGATTGTAATGTAACAGTCGATAAAGTTTTCGAGAAAAAAATTATTAAGTAAATAAGCAATTCAATTTACGTTATTAATTATTCCTCAGTGGTCAATTACTCAAACAACTAATTAATTACTTACTACTCAAAAAAGCACCATAAAATCCATATAGAAAAAATTATTGTTATCAAAAAAGCAAAGCTTTTCGTTGTTTCAACTCCTAAAATATTGAACATGCATATGAATAACCTCCTAATAATGTTATATTAGGTTTCAATGGAAATGCTGGAAAGAATTCCTCGATATTGACAGTTGCTGCAATTGCTTAGAATGTTTTAGTTTACCATTGTATTTTATGATGTAACAAAATTTACAATTCTATATGGACGATTATATTTTGTTTCATGTTTTACTTGCAAAATCAAGGTGGCGGATTCAAATCCCGTAGTGGAAAGAAAACTATAGAATTTAAATAAATAAAATCTTATAAAAAGCAGGATAGGAATACTCCGAATTTAAATGATTTAAACGATTGAGGTGGGCGTCACTAAGAAAAAAAATGTGTTGAGATAAGTCTTCACATAGTAAATATCCATATATACTTCACACGATCGATATATCGATATATTTATTTTATTTATTTGTTTATATAATGCAATCTTGTGTGCGAGACCGTAGTGGAAATATTTTTCCCATATGAATCAAGAACTTGCATTCAAATCACGTAGCGCGATATTTTGCATTAAAAAAACAATACCCCAGAGACCTAGAACATTGATTGATTCGCTTTAAAACGGTGTACATTTTAGAATACATTAAATGCAGGTGTGCAGTATTAATAAATCTATTTTTTCTCAGTAACAGGAATTTGTGTCACACATTTATTAAATGATTTTTATATGTATATTGTAAAACCAAACCTAAAGTTAAAAAATATTACGGAAATATCTGTAAATCAGGTTCCCTGCTATTTTTCCGTTCCGAAAGTGGAGTATAACCACAAGAAGAAGACAGAACGAGTTCACTCTATAAATTAAGTATAATTATCACCAAATATTAAAAATTATCTCGATAGTTTTTTTAGGATATTCATTTATCGGACCATGATCGCTCAATCCAACAGGAATTCAGTCCTGAATCTTTTAATAAAAAGGCTGCATTTATGGCATTCAACTCCACATCCCGAACTAAGCGGAAATGTAATTCGCGCGTTTTCCACTCGGCCGTTCACTTAATAGTATTTAAATCAATTGAGTTGAGTTAGTAAAAATATGCAAATATTGGCCGGTGAAATCCTGTTATTCCTGTTACAAAAAATGGGCGTGTTGCACAACCTCAAAACAGGACATTTCCATATGTGACTTGATGCTAGTGGAATGGGTATCTTGTATATTTTAAATTGCAGGTAAAGTTTTGTTTGTTTCCTAAAAATAGAGCACTTTTATAATCTCTCAGTCACCATTGCATTAAAGTACCAAATATCAAGAAATATACGGGCGTGCAATTTTTTTTTGTTTTAAATGCATTGTATACAGTATAATAAATATTTCTGTTGTTCTAAGAAAGAAATAAAAAAAATCTTATGGAATAAATTGATGAAAAACTGATACAATATTACACTTGGTTTACTTAAAAAGCATACCCCTTATCTACTTAAGTCACTATTTATCAAATATGAATACAAAATTAAATATAATATTGTAATATTCGAGCTAAAGCTGTGGAAAGCTCCATGATTATAATTACACTTGCACTTACACTGTAATCTGGATAACTGGTATTCATTATAGAATTTACGGTATTTTATGTCATTTTTATAATATCGTCCATCTTTATAACCCTTTCGTTAATCCAAAATATGAACTGTAATAAGCAAATTCACAGCACGCCTAGATAAGAAGTGCGTGATTTATTCTATGTGTGAAGGTCTATTTATTTTAGATTAATATAATATATCTATATTTGGGGTAAAAATGAAAATGTAATTAGATACAACTGAACGTACAAAATAGTTTCAGAAAAAGGTTTTATTTCATGTTCAGATATTCAGAAAAAAAATTTATAACAGGAAGATTCGAATGTAAAAAAATATTGACCATAGGAGATATCCAAATTCTTTATTGCGATGTATTAAATAGGAAAAGAATTCAAAAAATGCTTTCATGTCGGCACCGGTTACATTGACGTGTCGATTTATCATTCCTTACGTAAGCCATTATCCAATATCCAATCTGGTCGCTCGTCGTCTAATGTGATTTTTTGTTTCATTTTTGTCCGCCAACAGACGATAATAAATGCAATTTTAAATTATTTTATGCAACAAGAGAAAGTATTTGTACGTGTCGCGAAATGGTGAAAAATACCCGAAGACATTTTAAGAGACTCAAACGGATCGCCCGCGGATCCAAACCACGCGCATGAGCAATCAAACAACGATAAACGCAATTAGTATCGAGAACTATAAAATTGAACGGTTGATAATACTTTTACCGGAAATTAAATGATTATTGTACGAAAACTTTGCGCTGGAATAATATTTAATTTACCAGTGTTCCGGGTTAGAACCACAGACTCTGAACTCAGAAAATGTGTCTCTAGGCTCATTGTTTCTGCGGTTTCAAATAAAAAAAACTATTTACTGACGGAATCGTTTTGGATAAGTTCTAAAAGATGCGTTAATTTTTATTTAGCCGACGAAAATTCCTTACTTCGATTGGGCCAAAAAATTAAATTAATTTTAATTATTAGAAATTTCTCCGCTGTAATGCTATTTTCATATTATGTTAGATTATTTTAATGTAACGCATAATATATCTTCATAATATTTTACTGACAGAATAAGTTCGGAACAAGAATATTAAATTAAGATTTTCTTTATAGCACTAGTGCGCATAAAGTCGCGTCCGTATTTTTGTAAGTAAAATTGTATGCTAATATGAATTAAAATTAAACGATATAATTTCTGAAATAAAAAAAATGGAATGAATTACATTACTAATAAAATATACTCAATACTGGGTACAAAATGCGGAGATTTGAATCTACATATCTTGAAGGTTCAACGTAACAATTGATTTTTTTACAAAGTTTTCTCGTCAGACAATCGATTTATCTGTCAGTCATAGAGCTGGATGTTTATGCAGCTATGAGATTTAAGCCCACAATCAAAGTGCCCGCGTACACCAACTTGACCACCAAAGCGACACCTAGATGGCTTGTATTCATACACTATTAAGTTGTGTCATACATTAATTAATAATACAATATTGATTAATGATCTTAAATTTAAGCCAAAGGTTAGTGAAATAGTTGTTTTAATAATTGTCGTAGCTTAAAATGAACATATTCGATTTCATAACATGATTAGAATTTATAAAATAGAGCAGATGGTAGGTGGACCATATTTTTCTAATAAGTATCCATTTTTACAAATAGAATTAATAGTGATGGTAAGTTTTGAAATACAACTCCAAATATGATTATCGTTGTATCTAAGTAACATGAATATGCAGGTACTTGTCAGAACTCAGCTCACTAATAAGGAAATCGACACAATGTTGCCTTAAGTGATAAACAATTATATTACGTAACCGATATCAGCTGTTCTATGGTGACGTCTACCGATGAAATATGATAATATTACGTTTTATAAAATAGGATACTAATAATAGAGCACGAGCAGAGTGAATTTTAAACATAAACGGACGTAGATGCTATTTTTTTTACATTTTGTCAAAATCGAAATCATCTTTTCAGGATAGATCGATCGGGTTATTATTGTTGTATGTTGTAATGTATTTTTTCATCCTTGTATTTTTCAATTTGCTTATATTTATCCAGTAGTTTATGCACACATGAATCATAATGTGTAAATGGCATACCAATGCATCTCACTAATAACTGACAAATCTTTGGAAATTATGTTGATCTTCAGCACCACATGTATATTAGCTCCATTTGGGAGAGTTCATCAGGATATTTATATTGATTTCTTTTTTTATAGCGTATAGTACAAGTATAGTTTTCAAATTATTTTGATTTGTAGTAGACGAGTCTCCCCGGTAGCGTGCTTGGTAGCGTGCGCTCCTAGCAATCTGGGAAATGTGAGTTCGAGTCCTCATCTGTCGGATTTAAAAAAAAATACGAATAATGCATGACTGAATGCTCATTGGGTTGATTATTTGTCTGACAAACAGTTTTCGTGAAAAATAATCTGTCAAGAAGTCTTCACATTGCGGAGAACCATATACTCTTCTTTCGGAGTGGATATCTTCAGACTGTGTAGATCCATATGCTCCACATTGGGAGCGGACATGGTATAAAGAAAGTAGACAAGTGGTAGTAATGAATTGTAGACGACGAAATTAACGTACCTCTCTTAGGCAGTACAGTTTAATATCAATAAGTCAACTTACAATACAAATCACCAAAGTATAATTACACTAATAATTGTTGAAAAATTTTTTTTCATTGTTAAGTAGATAATTTGCTTTAAAATATTTGTCATCAATCAAATTCATGTATGACGTGAACGTGGCGAAATAATAACTAACTTAGAATTCATAAATAATATTAAAAAATCCTTTATCGCGTGCTCCTTCCAGCCTCTCAATAATAAATTTAACTTTAGTTTGAGTTCATTTATCACAATCATGTGTGTGCATATTATCATATTTTACAACACGCAACTGGTGATTACAAGTTTTAATTTATCTAAAACAATGTTCTACGCCGATTATTCACATCATTATTAATAATACCACAAAAGAAAGTATATAATCGTGTTATATGCTGACAATAATTTATTGTAATGATATAACAAGCGATAGTATATTAGTTCAAGAAAATTAAGTGCATGTTGCATGGCATGCCCACAAACAACACAAAAAGTTTAAGCACGTTCACATAATTGTTGCTTTTATTGTGCGTGTATAGGTAAGAGTAATATTCATTGCTGGTTGTATGCATTTGTTTAATATCATTTTTAATGATACCTATAATTCATTAATCACAAGATGGTTAATTTTAAAAGTTTTTTAGATAAATTATAAGCCATGTTGTACGTCAAAATTAAACTGATATAACAATTTATTTTATCGTTAAAATTGTTAGTTTCAAAATGTAGCATCCATGCTAGAATTTATAACAAAGACGAAGTATTTTATGAAATGGATCATTATACTTAAAATACAAAGTAATTATTATCTTTTTAACGTCATCTAGAATCGCTACATGTACTGTATTACTTATTTGATAGCTTAAATTTCAAAAATATTTTGACGTTTAATAATACATTTATTAGTTGAAAGTAAATATTGATATTTGTCAACTGCTCTTGAGAGTTTTATTTCATATTTCTAAATTGTAAGCACCATAAAAATATACTCGTTTAGGATAACACTACATAGTTATAATGTAATTCATCTTTCACAAGCTCTTCGTCAATCAATATTTAACTGATAATTATCCAGACATTATTGTCGAAACAATTTCTTAAGACGATATAAAAAAAATTATGAAGATGGAAACGTATGGTATTGTACAATGTTTTTAAATATTTTTCATTAAAAGCTCATTAAAAAAAAAAGTTGATAATTATCATAAAATATTTTATGTCTCATTAACATGCATAGCGGTTAAAATATGTACATAAATAAATGAATGTTTAATTTTAGTTACGCAATCTATAAACGTCTTCGAATACGAAATAGTAAATAATTGTTTCCAGAAATTGATTAGAACGAAAAATTAATCGCAAACATAAAAAATATCATTGAAAATGAAATGCAAAACTATATATAGCAGAGAGACAAAATAAAACGTTATTGTTGCAGACTTATTTATAATTTACATTTTTTTGTACAGTATTGCTACCAAAACTACGTACGATTGACGAAAAAACTGACAACTTGATATTATTTCCGGGAAAAATTTTGAAACAGACATCAGATTTTAAGCGATTATATTATCGTGCTCGAATTTCAAACGTTTTAAAATTTATACAGTTATTATACTTTCAAACAATATTTATATCTTCAAAAATATTTGAAATAAATGTTTGTAGCGAGAATTGTTGTCAACATAAATCTGAAAAAAATATCGTATTATTTCTTTTTTTCACATATTTTTGAACAGAAACGTAACAATATGCCTTCTCCATCCTTCGACTGCAAAATCAGTTCCTACGTGTGCTATTGGCAATTGAACAATTCAATGTGAAAAATAGCAGAGAAAAAACCGACAAACTCCAAAAAACACAGATTTTTATATTATATCTAGCCATGTTATGAATATAAATAATAGTCTTCAAATGTCTAATTGTCTTTAAATATATATTAAAGTAGGTGAAAAAACTTAATGATGCTATTTACGTCTAATAAATGTGTTAAGATAGTTGTGTTCAATTTTTACCCACTATTAAGAGCCCAGTAATCACATAACAGAAGACGAGGAAAAAATTCCACAATAAAAATGCTAAATAGCGTAGTTGAAGCTGAAATACCAACCATAATTAATGAGATTTCAACTATTTACTTCCTGCACACTCACTAAATATTCATTCTCGAGATGCAAGTCTTTTTTACGCCAGAAGGTTATGCACAAACAGTTTTATTATTTGTATGAATTGATGTAATATATAAATGTGTTGGTGAAACAGTGCATATAAATAGAATTTTGCATTCGGTTGACGGCGTGCATACAAGTTGCTGTCAATTATCAGAAAAAATGCAATTAAATATGGGTACATACTTTAAAAAAGATGGATATAAATTTCAATTTTAATTTTCAAGCTAACTTCTTTTTTTTATAACTTTGGCTCGACAACATTCTTATTAATATTAATATTTACACTAATTTTTCTAACGCTTATAAATGATAAATAACATACCAAAGTTTTTTTTGTATTAAAACGATGAAATATAAAATCGAAAGACACAGCATAAATAATTTGCTAACTAATTTCATAGTGTGTAATATGGTTTTTAAATTGTATTTAAAAGAAGATAACATATATTTTATTTTAGAATTAAGCTTGCCAATAGGTGTTATTTACAAATTAAAATTACAATTAATTGATAATTAAAAAAAAAAAAATCGCAATAAAATGCCATGTTGATATTTACAACATATAACGTAAATGTTTCATAATTGTGTTATTCTCAGATGACTTAAAGTTTAAAATATAGCAATTTGTTAAATATTATAGCATCGTTTACTTAAAAGCTCTGGAAAATATCTATTAGCGTCGTCGTCACTCGAGAAAATTCAATGAATAAAGCTTAAAGCTTTAGAATCAAGCCGAGAAAGCTTCATTTTCCAAGCTTATGATATGAAAATAATTATTTTTGCAATATAGAAAAGGTCAAGATGATGTCGTTAACTTTGCGATGATAGGGGTGGACTAGTACTAGAAATACTATCTACAGCAGGTTAGTTGGCTGGCTGCTTACGGAAGCGTGCTCTTGCATGCACCCGGTTCATGAATACGTACATACTGCCTCTGATATGATAAATAAAGTATGTGTAAGCAGAAATGTAAACTTAGCATATTTTGGTCTCTGCTACAGAGAGAAATCGAGGTAGAGACAAAAATGAGGTGTACATTTTTGGTAAACTACGCACGTCCTTCTGAATATACCATATTTATAAAAAAAAAACAAGAATATGATTTATAAGAAACAGAAAAAAAACTAATATAAGAAAATTAATGGGTAGTGGATATTAATATACAGTGAGCTCTCGATTATCCTGGTGCGAATTATTCGTGCTTGAAAAACTATAATATCTTAACATATTTTTAAATTCGTTTAAAAAAATTTTCTCAACATATCCGTGAACTTTTACATGGATCATCCAACGCGTCAAAGCGCTTTTAAGAGTCATTTTAAACTTTTGTGTAACTTCTTAAAACCAATTCTTCGACACACCCTTTTAGAGCACGAATTTTCTCTATCTTACACGATTATAAAGATACTACTCGCAATTCGTCACAGACTTTTGTTGAAAAAGTTCGTAATTATATTCGAACATTGTTAAGAGATTCTAAAAAAATGCCCTATAAAAATAAATTAATATGTATTTATCATGTATATGACCATCTGCATTATAAATATGTTAATTGTATTGAAAAAACTAAACACAAATTTATAGTCTGGATTATTCGTGATTTCCAATTATCCGGGCCTTTCCTCCCCAACATTATCACGGATAATCGAGATTTATTGGAGGTAGGGAACTTGTGCGGCTACTTTGAAAAAAATGGGGGGGGGAAGGTGAGCCTAATAAAATTGAAAATCACTACACAACACATTCATTTTGTATGTAAACTTTAAATTATATATCTCATCTACTATCGTTTATACATAAATCACAAAGTAAAAACTACGAATAAAATCGAATTTATAAATCAAGCTAATAGTTAATTTATTACGTTACATTCAAATTATAATTTTTTTTTTACTTTTGCATATGGGTTTTTTTAATACCATGCTCACTTCCAAAGTATGTATCTACTTAGTTCTGAATTATTTAAAACTGGTAAACTTCCATATGTGAGATCACTGTTAG
>JAGVSQ010002782.1:5155-23540 GCA_022683975.1 Rhyacophila evoluta | reverse complement strand
GGAACGCATTGATTAATCAACCTAAAGTTTGTCCACAAACTCCAAAATATGCAGCACGTCTCAATAAAGCTAAACGTGTGATTTTTATAAAACAAGTTGAATGTTACCGACGAGCACAAAAATGTACACACCGCCGCAACATACGGTTTTTGAAACGCACAAATTTGTGCCCCGTAAGCCATGTGTTAAAATTACATCAAAATAATAATTTGTGAAAATATTATATATAGATATAAAAAGTATCACTGGAATATCACAGCTTTCCACAATGAATTAATTTTTGACAAAATTAATTATCATTTATATTAAAATAGAGAAAATAAATAATCTCCTCGCAAGAATCATTCTTACTTTGATACAATTATCGGCACCACCTGTGACAGCATTATCTGAAGATGGAAACAAATCGATGGCAATAATGGCTTCGTCATGCTCCCAATCAGTAGCGGTTACGTGCCAACTTTGTTGGTCAGAACCTGCATCTGTGACTGAACTCCATGTGCTGCTTTTTTGCCACATTCGCAACTCTCCACTATCTTCACAAACAACCACCTATAAAGAATGATTTAATTATTTATATGAAAATGTGTAATACTTAGAAAGTTTTCTATATAATATGTGTATATGAGATAGATTATTTTTAAAAGATATTAAATGAATAAAACAAGGTATAATTATTCTCTCATACATGCAAAGAGTCTTGCAGAAATCTTCCATCAGTGACTCCACTGTCAGTTTTTATTTTAAGTATAGAACTTGTCTCTTGCTGTGGAGTGAGAAAATCTTCTGCCGACGTGCCAATGTTCAATGCTCCGTCCCAGTATCTGCCTTGTAAGTCTGACCCAGCAACAAGCACTGATCCATCTAAATAAATATAATTAAAAAAATAATTCAAAATAAGGCTACATCACTCACAAAAATACCCCCAAACTGTTAATGAAAGCATGAAAATAGTGTTAATATATAATAATAAAAATATTTTGTCAAATAACAGCAATAATAATCAACAAATAATCTACTAATAGTTAAGTTAGCATTGTTATACTCATAGAATTTGGTAGCTAAATGCATTATTTTGGCGCTTCCTCCGTCCTGCAATTACTAGGTTCTTTGTTACTTACAATTTTACGTATTTAACGTCGGTAGTAATCAACAAAACTACCAATATACTATAATGAAAATAAACAAAATACCATTATGAAAAAGAGCGCACATTTGAGGAATGCAAAAAATACAAGCTGATTCAAAATTTCAGAATCGCTGCATGGAATCTTCAAGAATTGTAAAAGTTCAAATCGAGAAAAGCATATAATTCGATTACAGCAATTCACTCCCCCTATACAAAAACATGTGCTTTCCCATAACAATAATTCTTAGATATGTAAATTTCCGTACCTTTACAAATATCAATAAACTCCAAATATTTATGTTCTCTCTTAACTCCATCATGGTTCCTATATAACTCGGCATTTAAATGGGGATCATGTATGGCAATGGACATGTCTGAAAACAACCGATTAATTTTTGTATCAACACCAATGTTCATTATTTACGCTGGCAGCGCAAATCCACTCTTCGTTTGACAATAACGGTTAACCAACTTAACATTCTTAACAATTAATCTACATTGCCACAGTAAAAAATATTAATTGCCAAGGTGATGAAAACATATACATATAGCCAGTATCTGAATAGGGTATATAAAATATTTTAAAATACTGTATATTTATTCAAATGTTTATTTCTTGACCAAACAAATCTTAAATTTCAAAGTTATTTATAGAATTGATCAATTTGAATTACATCATTAGCTGAACCTTTTACCTACCCTGAAAGATTTGAAATGCAAAAATCCAGATATCACTTCTGATTAGATATTTTCGAATAAGCAAAATTAAATAATATTTATTCTTTTCATCGTTTTCCTTGACAAAATATTATTTCGTACACCTGGCAACTATAAATAATACTAACCTAATCTTGATTCGTAACTCAACCTCTAGGTATTTTTTATTTTGACAGCTGCATTTTATAATCAAGATTTCTAATGATTTTATGTTTTTTTCTACAATATTTGATATAAGTATTCTAATATAAATCGATTAAAAGAATTTATTTAAGTCATTGTATAAGTATAATTAACTATTGTGATATTCTTGTATTACAAAATATTTAAGTGAACCTACTATTAATTAGTCGATAAAATCACAAACGTGTAAGTTTTGAAAACTCGACATTATTTTTTTTGACACTACGCGGATGATACGTTTACAATAATGTTCGAAATAGAAGATTTTGTTTCTGTTGAAAAAGACGTTTTACTTCCCGAATCTGTTATTGAAGATCCTAGTAGCCCCAATTACCAATTTGCGACAGCAGACAACGATCACTCTTTATCCATCGAAATACACAATATAAAGGTAAAACTTGTAAATTTATGCCATATTTCTTAAATATGAATGTACAAATTTCTACTTCTATCATAGTTTCGTTCAAAAGAATAATTGTACATTTATATTACTAAAAGTTTTCGACATTTTTTCTCAGTCTAATAAAAATTAATAGAAATAACTCATGGTTATTTCCTAACTGAGTGGTATTTATTATGTTAGTGACATATTTTTTTTGCAAATACATGATTAAGTTGGGAGCAAATTGAAAGTGCTGATCCGCTGATGGGATCACTATTAACACTTTAACTTTTATAATTTGATTGTAACTTTTATACTCTGATGTTAATATTAACTTGCATAGTTTGATGATTCAATGTTAATTCGCAATGCAGCTCTTTCCAAAACAACACTGAAACCAATTTTTAAACTAAATATTGCCTTCCCAAAATGCGAGAAGTTATTTTCAAACAAAGATCATATGGTGTTTTTGTTTGTATTCTCAACAAGATTTTCATCTCTTCCTGTTTTAGTATAGTTTTCAAAAGTAATAAATTAAATGCCATATAGATTACAAAGAACAAAGGGCATATTATTGATGATAAAGTGATCATCATTTTTCCTGTTTGCACATAAATGAGCAATCCAAATATCAACGTAGACTAGGTGCAATCTGTTGGTAATAATGGGATTTGTATGGTCCGCATGTGCAGTTGAAACATCAAATTATGCAAGTGTATGTGTAAATAGCGCTTTCAACTTGCTGCTAACTTAATCATACATATGCAAAATTTGCTACCACTATATATAATATTGATTATTTTATGGCTTTAAAACAGTGGAGGAATCACAGAAATATTCAGTTTATGAAGGGCCCAAAGCAACGGTCATATAATACATTTGAAAAAAAAAATAAACAAACCTTCATTTCCTCGTAAAAATATGGCATATGAATCTTTAGATTGTAGAGATATATTAATAGGTTTGCTGTTAAATATAACTCTGGTCTGAGATTGAAACTCAGGATACGACGAGGACACAACAAACTAACCATAGCTTTACAATGAATATAATATGTGTGCCAAGAATAATTGAATGTTAACAGATTTATTTCTTTGTAGGATGAGTGCATCTTAAAAACAGAATACGACAGCAATTCTAATGATAAGAATATAAAAGAAGAAGCCACAGAAGATGAAAGGTCATTATTCATTTTTTCTAATCATTCTAAAATAAAATCTTGCTCATAAGGATAATAACTATTTAATCTTACGGCGCAAAATTGTAATAGCACAATAAAATTACAGTATGGCAGTCGAAGCCCTCTGGCAGCTTGGAGGAGGAGTTGTCAATGAAATAGATACAAGCAAGGATCAATCTCGTACGACACTGCCTGAATCAGACTCCACACCTGTCTTGGATACGATACCTATCTCAGAACCTGCACCAATCTCAGAATCTATACCCCTATCTCAACCTGTACCGATTTCGGGTCCCATACCTGTCTCAGAACCAACATTAGCACAAGAATTCTGTTCTACATTTCGATGCGAGAGCTGTGATATGATATTTCCTTCTATAATGGCATTACATATCCATCATTCAATATGTGGTATGTAAAAAAACCGTTCTAAAGATCTTTCTCATTGACAAGAGAAAAAAATTATAGTATGTTGAAATATTTTATTTTATATTTTGAAAGCTCATGACCAGTGCTGTGTTGTGAATAGGAAGCTTCTTGGGCAAGGGGTTTTTGTCCAACACCATTCCTAGCCCAGTTTTTCTGAAAAATTTGCTGATTTTTTTAACGATTTCTTTTATATCTAATACATATAGTATCAGCCATATGATATTTTTTTTATAAATAAATATTAATAGGTCAACAGCGAAATGAATAGGGATAAATGAACAAAAAAAAATGATTATTAAATCAAAGTAACTTTCACATGTTTGACTTTCTAGCCTTTTTCAATGTATAATATTTTATATTGTACACTTGTTTTAATTACGCAAATATCTTTATGTGTAGAAAATAATGGCCAATTTATTTAAATTTTCTTATAAAAAAGACGCCTATCGGATTCAGGTGCCCTTATACGGTGCACAATCTGCACCCTACCATGGCTGGCTCTGCTTATAATACATACAATAATACCTACCAGATAAGTTTTTTTTTAATTTAAAATCACCCAAACCAGAGTTATTATACCATATTCAAATATGGATTAAAGCATATACCAGTAAATGTAACAATTTTTGCTACAATTATTTTTTTAAATAGATAAATAAAGATGATAGATTCAGGTAAATATGGTATTCTATAAGGCTTAAAATAATAATTTGAACTCATTTTGAGTTATTTTTGTTTCAGAAAGTCGAATAAAAAAAGTGTTCACATGCACTATTTGCAATGAAACATTTGAAAAAATATCAAAATATGAAAATCACAAAGTATGCCATCAAGTATCTAGACCTTACTCATGCAGATCGTGTGGCTCGCTGTTCAAACTAAAGGTGGAACTGCAGAATCATTCATGCAGCCCGATCCTACAAAATGTGCGATGTCACACATGCAGCATGGAATTTTCACGGACCTCCAGTCTCATTAACCATATGAAAGTACACTGCTATGTACCTGGAAGAGCACTGGTTGCAGCCGCTCTGGCCAGCGGTCAACTCGGGAACCCTGAACACATTGATTCACTTCAGTGGCCCAACTCCTATCCAGCATTGTTGCCTCAGCTCGATCTTCAGCCTTCCGGATATTATAATCAAAATGTTACCGAAATACCAAACTGGAATATGTCTTCACCTCTGAATGATCCGCTTGCTGACGAAGAGCTTCCCGACTCGATGGACATTGCCCAAGAAATGACGATAAACACCACTCATTCTAGCGATTTAGATCAATCTACATCATTTCACAATGATTTTGATGATTTAAATCACTCGATAAAATCAGAAACTTCCAATGAAAGTGAGATCCGTTTTCTGCAGCAAGAAATTAATACACAAGCACCAGTCAGAGTGGAAACCTTACCTTATATTTTGCCCGATGATCCCGCTGACCCAGTGTATCCAAATACTCCACAAAATCAATCTGAGGTAATGTTAATAAAATTTTAAATGTTAAAATTCATCTTTCTGTATGTATGCTGACCATGTTTTTGTATTATTTATAGAACAATCTTAAAAAAAAACCACACTCCTGCAAATATTGCGGAGTCAGCTTCACCCGTGCAAAAGCCCTAATTTCTCACGAACGGCTCCATCAAGACTATTGGAATGAAGATTTCGAATGCAAAAAATGTGGTGATATTTTTAATGATAGTCTCTCTCGGAAGGCTCATATATGTAAATCAATGACGCCAGAAAAATACCGGATCAACTGTAATATTGTAAGCTCCATTTCACTTTGTTCACTATTCATTACATAGAATCCAGATTTAAAATTAAGATTTACATGCTTGAGAAGGAGAAAACTCACAATATCGG
The DNA here is from genome assembly GCA_022683975.1 of Rhyacophila evoluta. NCBI lineage: Eukaryota > Metazoa > Arthropoda > Insecta > Trichoptera > Rhyacophilidae > Rhyacophila > Rhyacophila evoluta. Next base: position 17,655 of record JAGVSQ010002782.1, on the reverse strand, counting down.
AAAAGCCAGTAATCCATTGAATAAATAAATTAATACTGACAATGTTAAATAATGTGGCAAAAAGATCTGCTATAGATTTAACCCTACAAGAAAGTGATGGAAACCTTTGTCATTTGTTCCGTAAAATACTGTAATATCATGGACTATTATATAACAATATAAATTAACAACTTAAAAGCAATGCATTATTTTAGAACATTGAAGATAAAAATGCAGCCAAAATATCAACTAGTGAAGTGCATCATAGTTCATTTAGTAACGAGGATGATTCAGAACTGAATGAATATTTAGCCGAAGGTACAACTTTTCTTGTTTTTATTTTATTGAAACATGATCCTTGCATGCTTTTTCTATATTCTAATGCAGCCTTTTGTAAATCTACCATACATATTATTACCCATATTACCTTATATTGTCCAACAATTTATCTTGGACAATTAGCCAGACAAAAATGAAAACACGCTATTCAGATTTATTAGTATAAAACATCAAGCAGGCAATCAGTATAGTAATAATGTATTAGCTACATGCTCAAAGTCAGACACGTAACATTTTTCAAAATCCAATAATAAGATGGCAGCATTTACAACAACAAACAATAACACTCACCCATATATTTACATAGTTTGACATTTAAAAAGGCGGACAAGATTTGTTTGAAAATAATGATTACTAACTATTTATACTTGGCTTCTCATCATGAAATACATAAAGATTTACACATTAAAAGCAAACAATTGCTTATCAGACAGCTTTAAAAATTTAAATGCAAAAATTCTTAAGAGTCCACCGAAAATGAAAACTTCTAACCCATCTTGAAAGGAGTCGAATAAACAGGATTATAAGTGATAGTCATGATGAGTGATCTATATTATTTATTTATTTTAGTATTTATAGTATTTTAAATAAATATGATATTGCATATTTTTTTGTATTGTTTATTGGTAATAATAAAGAATATAATTAAACATCGATATGTTGTTGGACGCATACCCTAAAATTGTATTAACTTCAAAACTCATATGGCACGAATTTATACTACATGCCATTTTTGTGGAACCAAATGACCATATTATATGAGGTCTGTGTATAACACTTTTTTATATTTTAATTTTAAGTATAATAATAATATATACTTAATGTTTTAGATGATTTGGAGGAATCTGATCATGTTGACCCCTTATTGAAAATAAAACAAAATAAACATGCATGCTTGCAATGTTCGAAGAGGTTTACAACAAAACAAAAAATGTTTCGACACATGTGGATCCATAGGAAGAAAACATTTTCTTGTGAAGTATGCGGAGAAACATTTTCCTTGCAGAATCAGTTAGACTCCCACAGGTATATATTATACTCGAATATTAGCTCTAGGTAATGAATTGATTTACATAGTTTTTAAATGAGATGAGGTCTGTTGTTTAAATGATAACTTATATATAAATGCCTTTCAAACTTTAGATATCTATACCAACCAGTCAATATATCATTCAGAAGGTTAAGAAAATACATCTAAACTAAATGTATCTATAAGAGAATTCTTATACACCTTTTTCTTCTGTATACTAAATTTTATATCATTCAGATTAGCATCGCATCCTGGGAACACTCCACATGGTTGTACCACCTGTGGTAAATGTTTTGCATCCCGTCAAGGTCTCTGGGAACACACACGGACCCACAAAGAAGGAGCAGCTGCACATCAATGTCAGATCTGCTCTAAGGAGTTTGCTAGTCGACAGGGATTCCTTATTCATTCTAGAACTCACACTGGGGAAAGGCCATATGGGTGCAGGTAATCATTTGCTCAAGCAATATACACACCGGTCATATTCAGACTTGGATATTCCCACAATTAAATATGTCACCACCTTTTAAATAAGTGCATTCATTTTTTAAACTCAAAATCTACAATTGAAAAATTTGTACTTAAAAACTATCTAACGTGTGATTATTAAAGAAATATTGATATTGCTTACCAATAGCAAGTAAGGCCAAAGTGATTTAATCAATCATTTTTAAACCTCAGAATTGAAGTTATTTTGAAAAAAATGGTGATCATATGATATTAATTGCAATGACTAAGGACTTATGGCCCAAGCGCCAAACGCCACATATTGAAGACAGGTTTTGGGTAAATTTTGGAAATTGAAAAGCATGCATGTAAGGTGGTGCTTGAGTTGTATGGGGCACCTGAAAGTATTAACCGATCTTAAGTGTTAAAATGAAATCCCCATAGGCATTATGTGTTTCAATTAATTAATGATGTATTTTTTATTTCAGATTTTGTTTGAAAGCGTTTCGTGATGGTGGAACGCTTCGAAAGCACGAACGAATACATACTGGAGAGCGCCCACATATCTGCCCCCTCTGCATGCGAGCGTTTAATCAAAAAGTAGTTCTAAGAGAGCATGTTCGTTGGGTGCATGCTGCGGCTGAGCCCGGAGATAGTCCAAACCCCCGTTTTTCATGCCAGCTTTGCCCGCAAATCCTGTCTGACCGAGAAGACTTGTGCGCTCACATTGTCAAACACAGTGATATGAACGCTGCTCGAGACAAACAGAAACTTTCCAACACACCACCTGATCCAAAACCTAAAACTCAAACGCCGAAACTTAGAGTCAAAAAAGATATCTACCCACCCACCGACATATATAAAACAAAATTTGATAGTAACTCATCAAATGTATACCAGGCCGACACATCATTTCCCATTGTAGATTCAATTGAAAGCGAGTTGGTCGAATTACCCTGTGATATGTGCGGAGATGTATTTGCTTCTAAAGAAGCACTGCTCATGCACGTAAGAATTCATATATAGCATTTTTTATAGTGAAAAACTATATCACAATTATTTTAATATACTTTTATAAGTTCTTTGTAAGCCTACAAATGTGCAAAGTTTACATAAAATATTTTTTAAATTTGAACGAAGTTTCATGTTATGTAGATCTGAATTTAAATTAATTTTGGTATACTACTTTATTTATGTAAAATAAAAATGTATTACTCATCTCCATAGATTTTTATTTATTACTTTCTAGTCTGAATAATACTTTAATAAATACAAAACTCACGGGAGCTTTAAAAGAATCAGTTTAATACAATAAAGTTCTGTATGCTTGAAAGAAACTAAATTATATTCTATTGGCAGTACAAGCTATAGTAAAAAGAGTTGGTGATTAAATTGGTAAGTGCGTATGTTTTGGCACTGATGTTTGTGGGCTTGAATCCCATAACTATAGAATTTATAAAAATTCAGGACTGTATGCCCAATGAGTTGATTGATTGACTTATCAACCCTCATGAAAATAATCTGTGAATATCTATATACTCCACTTTTACTATGCCGCGCGGATTATTGCGTTTTCTTTTATTGAAAAAAGAGCACATCAGATATAATGGTATTACTGCAATGCAAATTGATTTTAATTTACAGAAGTTAGTGTGCATTGCCTATTTTTTTTATCCATAATATTAAAATCGAAGAATATTAAACTATTTTGGAATTTCTAAAAATTTCATTTGGAAACAAATAATCGAATTGTGATGCAGTAACGAATTTAGAAATAGCATCAAAAAGAAAAAGATTATAACAAGTCTTGTTTAAACCCAAACCCACATGATACTGACTATGTCATATTTCAATTTGCATACCCTTTCACTAGTAAAAATATTTTCTCAGCTATGAGTTTTCTTACAAAAATAGTACATATTTAGAGATTTTTAGTTAAAATGGAATAATGATACACATAAACTAACACATTCCTCAGTTTATTTATTATTCATTCATTTCATACGCACAACACAATATGTTTACAAAAAATATTTACTCTCTTGTGCGATTATGAGTAAATCTGACAGTTGGCATATTACATTTGGAAGACATTTTTGAGCTGTGTTGACAATGTGGCAACGTGATTTACACTCTTTACACACCTTAATAAGTATAAAAATATACTCAATATGGCTCAGAATAAAAATACATATTTGATTCGTTTCACTCTAGATACAATTTAATCTATCTCCATAAAAAGAATATATCTTTGAACATTTATTTGGTTACATAATTTTTATTCTAGAAATATTATCGTTTCTATCTAATTTAAATGGAAGACATGTTACGATTGGATAGAACCAAAGCAGTCTGATCATAAAGCATTTGGCATATTGAATAGCAGAGAAATACCCTATTAATTTTCATCAACTTTTTTATGCTACGTGTATTAGTTGCTATACATGTTAAATTTCTCTAGAAAATACAAATAAAAGGTACTGTATTCATTTATTTAGTTTCTTTCAATGTGTTACGGAAACCTTCGAGGAAGATATTTGCATGCTTGGGTGCAAATATCAAAGCTGGTCTCAGTCTAATAGATGTGTCTCCACAACCTCCAGTCTGGAATCCTGTAAATTAATCATATAATTAATTTCAATATATATAAATAACTATTGCATTTAATCCAATAGAAATTAGATCTTCCTTAAAAAATATATATGAAAACAATATGCAAATCACCATTTCCATTACAAGATAAAACAATCAACCTCCATAGATTGCTTTTTGCTTTGGAGTCATGTCCTAAATCATTCTAATTTTCCAGCCAATCAGTCATCAGTTAGAAACGAAATACACTAAATTACTCATCCATAGTAGGTAGCTTAAAATTAATAATGCATAAGAATACCTTGAAATGCTTTTTTAAACGTCTAAAAAAATAGCGATGAAATATAATAATTTCAGCTGCCTATCGTAGTTCTGTAGGACAGTGTTTTTAATGTGTGTACTTCAAGATAAGAAATTTTGAAAATAATATCCCTTTCTCTGTATTATTATTGGTTCTATTATTTCATATTTCACAGTATGGAAGGTTCATACTCTCCATTTGAAATGGGGATAATGAAATCAAGTACATTTATAATATTTTTTTCGGAAAGTTATTAGTAACTTGTTCATTATGTTTTTGATATAATAATTTTGTGGATTCAAGTTTTTTATGATTTTTGAGTGCAATACAAAAGTAGTTAAGAATACACATACCCTTCTGTTTTAAACGGTTGACAAGATCGTCTCTTATACTACTGCTGGGACAAGTAATTGCCAAAAATGTTCCACGTCCTCTGGCCGAATGCAGCAAGTTGGGGAATTCTTTTTGCAGGGCTAACAACCCTTTCATTAAGACATCTCCGCTCGCTTGAACCTGTCCGAGCAGATTTTGCTTCTTGATGACACTTATAACTCGCTCGAGCATTAGCAGTTTGCTTGGATCGCCCATCCATGTGTTAAATACCCTGTATGGTTGTTGAGGCCTAAAATAAACATACATTTTTTACTCATTGCATTTTTACATGCTTGTTGTGAAAGTAAATTATTTATAAAGCTTGAATTCTTATCGATCAGATATGATTTATTACACTTACGTCATTTCGGAACTATGGAAGTATCCTCCGAGCTGCATTTTTTTACTGAATGTAACAATGTCAGGTGGTGAGTCTAAATTAAAGTGCTCATGGCACCAAAGTTTACCAGATGGTCCGCCACCTGTTTGCACCTCATCAATCAGTAAAGCTGCTCCATTCTGAAACCATAATATACAATTCAATATGAATGGCTGCCATTTAAAATACATATATGATAATATAAAAAGTAAAATAATAAAAAAATAACATTTCTACTGACATAGTATTGAGAAATGATATCAGCATATTTTTTTTACAGTATTTAATTATTCGCTTGAATTGAAAGATTTTTATTTAATACAAAAACTAGATTTATGAAGATGAGATATCCATAGTATCAAATGACTGCAGGGAATATTAAAACCATTTATGAAAAAAATATTTAGGAACCTTTTTAGCTATTCTTTGCAACTGCTGGAAAAACTCGGGGGACGCTTCGTTATCTCCACCCTCTGATTGAATTGGCTCAATCACAATACCAGCTACTGGATTATTTTTCTTTTTATATACCTCGAACAGTTCTTCTACTTCTGCTAAGCATCTGTCATGATAGAAAATAAGTATTATGATAACAATTGTAATATAACTATACAACTATAGAATTAGAGTCAGCAAAATCTGATACTTTAAGCTCTGAACAATTGACGAGAATAAATACTTATTACTGAACTTAAGCGGGTAAAAATACTAATTATATTTATCATTTTGCAAAGTATAAATTTTCTAATAATTAATATAATATCAAATATGTCTGAAAATATTTTCAAGTTGCCAATATTAGGTACCTTTAATTTACTTGTACAGCTTTTTATTAAACATCCAAACTTAAATTAAATGTGAGAGAAATTTATTGCCATATGCAGTAAAATGAAATAATACTTTACAAGCACACTATGGTACAGCTTCAATACGATTTTTCAGTGCTACCTCACATGTATGGTTGCGTACGTTCAAAAGCCAACAACACGACATATTATTAAAAATCTAACCTTGCATCTTCAGCATCATTTTCACGTTTATTTTCATTTAAAGGATATTTGTACTGAGGAAAAGAAGCAATTGGCCAATCAAACGCTGGGATGTCCAATTTATGTATAGCTTTTGAGTGTGTTGTTGACAACACGCCCAATGTCCGTCCGTGGAATGCACCCTGAAATATGTTTAATTATTATTTCTAATGCATATTACATAGATTTATCTTTTTAAATGATTAGTTTTTCCTGCTTCATCAATTCTGTGGCCAGAAAGGAATCAGGGGATTCACTGGATCCCCTATTGAATATGTATATGCTTTTTGGCCCAAGCCATAAATAATATGTTTCTATATAAAATCTCTCACAACTTTTTCATAATATAATATGCACATAGACAGTGCTTCACACTTTAATCTTTACTGCAAAAGATTTCATTACTTGAATATTTAGGTTAGTGGCGAAAATATAATATTTCAGTCATTTAATTGTGTAAAAATGATTATTTTTTGATTTTGTAACTGAATAAGAATATATTTCTTACATTAAACATTACAATACATGTTGAGGATTAAATTCTCACATTGTTTTTAGTTAATAAAATGTTTACTTTTTATTATTGTTCACCGTTTTAATAATATTGAATAACAGTAAATATCATAAAAAGTGCTTACCGCCAACTAACTATAATTGAAATCATTGTTTTAAAACATATTACTTTTATTGTTACTTTCGTTATAAGCTGTGTTGTATTAAATTGATTGTGTAGAGATTGAGAGATTGTGTACGTTAAATATTTTGACTCTGTACTCAAATAAGCCATTTCTTCAATTGCCTTGTATAAAAGTCAATAAATCTGTCAATAATAACACAGCCAATTTAATCTGTAATACTATTCACCTTGAATGACAATATAGAGAGAGCCGGTGATCCTGGCTCTCTATTAATCATACATGACTCCATGTCTTCCTTTGAGAATGTAACATTTTCTCCCCTTTGCTTTTGACGGTACCAGATAAATATATTTTTGTATGCATTCTCATTTGAGCAAGAGCCACACATCATAGTTGTAATGTTCTCTAATCCTTTGGGAGCGATCTCCAGTAAAATGTTTTTGAGCTTCTGCGGCCAATCCGCTCCTGGGAACACCCCTAATGCTGGTCTGTTTATCAGAGTTTTCTGAAATATTTAAATAAATAGTTCATCGGTGTTTCCGCACTTAGAGCATACATAGCATAGGCATATTATAAGCTATAAAGATGTAAGAATGACATCAAATATCTTTGATATGTAATATATTATAATATTGACCATTAGGGCCAGCCCTATGCTTTTTGGTGCCTTGGGCAATGTCGGGGCCCCTTTTACGTATAACTCTAAAGGAAAAAAATGTATACAAATGAGTTTACTATCTAATAATGCCAATTAAAATCATAAACTTTCCGTGAAATTTTTGTACAGATTTGGCAACCTAGCATCTTGTGGTTAAAAGTGACTTTGATAAGTATAAATTAATTGTATTCAAACGGACTCTGTGATTATTGATTATTGCTTCAATATTTTTGACATTGTGTCTAAATTTTCAACCAAGTATGCATAAAATAAAATACATGCGGCACCTACTCAATATTAATAAAATATCTTTAAAAAATTTACCACTGTTATATTTTTCATTGCGATCTGTTCAAATAGTCTTGCTTTAAACTTTTTTATGTTGTGTATTTAACTTGTCGGTAGACATATTATTTAAATAAATCAACATTTACTTACAATGACAAACTTATTTGAGTATGAAATTAATTGCATAGTGAAATATCGAAATAATTGATAACCTGAATGATTTACACAATCTTATCCATTTTTATGCATGATTATTACTTACGTATTGTTAATTATCACAGTACAAAATGATTAGAAGATGACATAATACCGGTATGCTTGGTCCAACTTTTTTTACGTCACCATTAAATGAATGTTTCATAATTTTTTTAACTACTCTCGAATGTATTCAATCCCTACAAATCCGATAAGGGAAAATAAAAATACACATATTAATGAGTCATTACCAAATTATGCTCATTTGAGAAAATGCTCAGCATCTCGGGATGATTGTAGCCAAGAGGCATGGAAGAAATTTGAGTATATACATCCAACAGCACGTTTCCATCCACATCTGCCAGGTAATTTCCATACGAGCGATCATAATCAGCAAAAAGTTGCACGGAGCCCGCTTGCTAAAAAACACACATGAGAATAATTTTAAAGAGACAATATTATTAATATCTCAACTATTATAAACTAGCAAAATCAAACTTCTCCGATTTATTGACAATTACAACTTACAATAAACTCATATCTATCGATTGAAAATATTATCGGTTTGCATTAAAAATTAAATATTATAAAGTATCTTTATTTTTATTATCATGTTTGGTGTACAGCATAGTAATTATGAGTGAAATTTTTATTCTTTACCTTATCTTTTAAGATTGTTTTAACACGTAGAATGATAAAATATTGACCGTGAAATTAGGTAATTACATTTTCATATCCCAAACAATGAGCATTTCTAATTGTCCGATAAATATTGAGATTTAATTAAGTAACAGAAAAAAAAGTTTAAAAAATAATCATGTTTTAGATTACTTTCGTTGGCGGTCACATCATATAAATGCAATGTCGTCAAAAGCAATCATTACGTAAGATGCTCCAAAATAATTTTTATATTTCGGATAACTGCACGTATTCCAACTATCTGACATAATACTTAAGGTGATTAAAACAATAGCATATATAATTTCAGAACATTTTCTCTCGTATAATTATGAAGGTCGAGATATATACAGTAGATATTCAAATCCCCACTATAATGTATAAATATGTAGTTAAAAGGAAACAAATTCTAGCCGATACACAACTTGAAGTTTTCACTCCACATAATTTAGTATTGGTTTTATAAATCCACTAAATTATTGGAGACATTGGAGAAAATAAATAAAATGTCCTAAATATACTAACTACCTAAAATACTATGGCTAAACAATAATTGAATAGTGACAGTTTATACAGTTATATTATTCGATAATATGATAAATTTATTTTAAACTGAGAATCATTTTGTAATACGCGAATATACACACATTATGCAAATCTTTAATAACTTAATAAATAATAATAAAACTAAATAAGCTTCATTACTAGTAATTGAATATTTATTATAATTCTCTTTTAATGGGTAATTATTATAATGAACAAAATATCGTTATTTTAAATGTAGAAAGCATCACGTTTATAATTTTCTAGTGTCATTTATAATGTAATTTATTGTTGACCATCGAAACAAAATATTTCAAGTTTTATACAAAATTAACGTGAAAATTTGAATTCATATAAGTTAAATAAAATTAAATCCAAACCTGTAATTGACTTAGATCATTCAGAAGTTTTTTTGAATTCGGTCCCGGAATCGATGTTTTCACCGAGGGACCTTCAGGTTCAACTTCAACACCGGTCGCGGAAATCGCTCGTATCGATGTTTTCCCGAATGCATGCCCTTAAATGAAAAACGACGAAAAATAAAACAGAAACCACGCAGAACTATAAATTGTTTGATGATCTATTAATGTATCAATTAAAAATGCATACCTCCATTTGCTAATCTTTGTATATTGGCAATTCTTCCAAAAGCTCTCATTTTCGTAATGCTCTTTGAAACACTGCACTACCACAAGAAATGCGTTATTGACATGAGAGGCGCGACAGTATTAAACGAGTGACGTTTCAGATGTGACGCGAGTAAAATGTAATTTAAATAAATCCCTAAATTGATAGGGAACGGTTAATAACAATAAGTGTTTAAATTGTATTGACCTCGCTCGCAGGGAACGAAAGAATTACTACGGAGCATGCCCGCTACACTCCAATAAGATATAATATCGTGCACATGCGTAGCTGAGCAATAGGTAAACAGCGGATCCGTCTTAGAATTTATTACGAACAAACACGCGCATCAAACGATGTTTTTCATCTGAATGCGAGACGAAGAGATTTGTATTAATAGATATTTCGTATTCTACAAATATAACTTTCATTTGTTTTTTGATATAAAATAAAGTAATTTTAATAAGAATCATGTATGCAACCACTATCAGTTCTGACACTCGTAATCTACAGCTTTACAAGAAAATATATCTATATATTTGCTAACCACACAGGTGCGAGAAAACAAATGAATTATCATGAAATCTTCTTTAATATTCTCATGATTTATATTGAGATTATTTATTAAAGGAAAATGGTTGACAGAACTTATCCAAAAAAGGATGTACTTAATTGAAAATGACACTACGTTATTATTAAATTAGTATACAACGATCAAAAATAAAACAGCTTTATTTCGTTTTCAACATGTACCATTAAAATAGTTGCGCCACTGTTCAGCTACGTCATTATAAATCAGTGGTTCTTAAAAAGTCCAACGCTCCCGCTTACGATCGTTTGATGATAGACTTTGAAGGGTCACAGACATTCCATGATAAGCATATTCGTTATAATGAATGTCCCTTGCGCACACGGTGGAATTAAACATAATTGTCGTGGTTTTTGTTTAGGACTTCCACGTAAAAACAAATATATAAACCATGAAAATATCACAAATGAACATTGGTGAATGAATTTAGTGCTGCTCTAAATAATTTAGACCGGGACTAAATTGAATGTCATTTTATTTTCGTAAAGATAGTACATATTCAAAAAACACCTCAGCTATGTTTTACCCATAAATAGTTTTGTTTATGATTTGATAGCTACACAGAATTTTCCACATTTTCCGAAGATCTGCCAGAATTTAGATCAATGCTAATTGAAGTTGATTTGTCAACTCATCAGGGTATTTCTTGTCAAAAACATTAATGGCTTTACAATCACTTAATTAAATGTAAGCTGTATTGTAGCGGCTGGCCCCCTTAGTTTCCAGGTATGCAATATTTTTAGACGCAATCCACCATTGCTCTCAGCAAATGGTGAGATAAGCAGGGAAAGGAAAGCTGATAAATATATTGTGGTTCTCTTATAAGCAGAAATATTATTCAACTAGACACACACAATACATGGTCCAGGTACATACTTAATGAATATATTCTCTTAGTTATCAGTAAAAATTTCTGACCATTATATAATATTTGTCTTCTGATCCAGAGATATACCTACGAATTTTTGGTTCTTTTTTTTAGCCGCATTATCTACTCTGATTGTGAAGCTTATTGATGTCCAGAATAGACTTTTTCAGTGGTGTTTAACAATTGGTTTTTAGCTACTCCTTCAACCCATTTAATATTTACACTTCTAGCATTTTAAATTTTGTATGTAGCTACAAATATTTATTAAGAGCCGAGTGATTCAGCAGTGTGTACGCTTATCCACTAACAATAAATTTTTAGTCAATAAAAATTGACAGGATTCCATTTGTTTTTATTACTTTTTGTGTTCAAATATCTAGGCAACTTATGATATAAATAAATAAGGCCTTTTCTTGGTGCTATTCAGCACTAACATTAGCTAATAATATATGTTAGTCATAATTCTTAAAAAAAAAATTTTTTTTGACATGATCTGGCAATATGAACTCTCATGTTTGGTCTAAATTAGAACTGAAATTAGGGAAGGAATGTGGAAAAATACAGAGGTGCAAAATAAAACTGTTTTTAATATTAGTGGCTTTATTTAAAGTAGGGGAAGCTCCCCAATAAATCTCTATGCACAGGCATGCATAAACACAAGATGACAATTATCGAGACTGAGATTACAGACATATCACACCCAATTCTTTAGCAGAGAATCAACATCATGGTATTTTGTACTCCTGACACTAAGAACTGTTCAGCAATCCCAGTCAATACTTTGCGATGAAAAAAAAAACAATAAATACGAATGTGGGAAAAAATATTTATATTATACAAATATATAAAAGAAAACTTACTTCAAGCTGAAAACATTGAATTCAATTTAGTAATTCCCCAGTCAAAGTATAATATGCCACCTTTTTGATAAGAATCGTCAATATATAACAAG
>JAGVSQ010002781.1:0-23544 GCA_022683975.1 Rhyacophila evoluta | reverse complement strand
TGGCACTTATGAAGAGCGCCCCACGTTCGTTACGCCACGGTATACGCCCGCATAGCGGGTGTGGAGACGTGGCGGGTGGTGGAGGGGAAAGCAAGTATCTTATATTAGCTTTACTACCCGGCTTTACTCGTGATGGATTTAATTAATAATAATTTTAATAATCCTGTAATTGAAAATTTATTTCAATGCCTATATACAAAATTTTCAGTCTTTTGTTGATCAAATGTGAAAGGTTGAAAATTAAAAGTAATAGTGTTTATTTAGAAATGGCAGTCGAAGTAACATATGAACATTCGACATCGCTAACGTTCACCGATAGTATAATTATATAACACATACGTTGAAAAGTACGTCGTATATTTGGAATTGCGAGTAACGTCTGCTTTTGGTAAACTTTGGTTTATAGACAAGGTAAAAGCTACGGATATTAAAAAACTTAATAATTTAATCGAAGGCATGGCGAAATGTCATAGCTGCAAGACTTTTAATATTCTTCCCACGAAAGCTTACTGAGCTTTCAAGATAATATATTGTTTATTTAAATGAGTTACTCTTTAAACTTTATATTTTATCAACTCTTCACATATTTTTTAACCATTTATATTTTGAAAGTGGAAATAACTAATACCTATTAGAAGGATGTTCATTATAATATTTTAATTAATATTTTTGACTGATGGTGCTCGATGGAAATGATTTTAAATTCTAAATTATTTAAAACTGGTGAATTTCCAAATGTGAGATCACTGTTAGCGACTCGGGTTTCGCCTTTCGGCATCTTCAGGATTAGTAATGGTTAGTATGTTATATGTTTGCTCACTGCCCACATACAATATGGCCTGAAGATGCCGAAAAGCGAAACCCTGGTCACTAACAGTGATCTCACATATGGAAGTTTACCAGTTTTGAATAGTTTAGAATTGAAAATACTTTATAGTATTGCAATACAAAATCAGTCCTCTGTCGTTTCCAAAAAAGCATTAATCATATTTTAGTCACTTTGATAATTTAAAATATTGTGTTGTGTTTATATAAACAAAGTTTTAATGTTATATTGCAAGTATTAAAGTTATTATGTTTGAATGCTAGAAAAATACTTACACACAAGTTCCCAATACTATATTTGATAATAGACAGCTAGAGAGGCCATGTTATAACATACTGATATATTCATTATGGTTCCTGGTCATTGAAAAATAAATAAAATTAACTTTGTATTTATTTATAATTTAGTATAAAATTTACAAGCATACTTTTAATACACGCATAATTTGGTTTTGGAATGGGAGCCATCACAAACAGCCAACTATACGTCATTTTTGAATGTTCTGTTTTGATCAATTGATAATGTTACATAAACTGATATTATATGTTTGATTGGAGCAATTGAGTAGCAACACAGGAGTCAAATGGAGAGTGAATAGTCTACTGATTACCTAGTGGTATTCATATGCTTCACCGGTGAAATAAGGTTTTTAAAAGAGAAGATCGATAGTGCCTTTTATGATTATAATATTAATAAATGTATGTCAATTTATTTATGTTTCATGTAAAATTAAAACTTCATAATAGCTGTGCATTGTGAAAGCTCGTTAAAAAGCTTTTAAGTACAGTAACTTTGTTAAAGTTTTATATATTTTTAAACTTATTCTACTGCCTCCTCATAGACATGGTGTAGCATAGTGAAGTAGGACCACGAAGCACTCATTATCTGAAATTACAACACATTTCATAATTTTATATTTATTATTTTATATTATAAATTAAACACAAGGAGTGTATAATTAAGTACGGCTAAGATAGATTAAGTTAAATTATAATTTATTTAAGGTAAATCAATAAAATTGATGAGGTGGAAGTTTTATTTCTTCGTCGCAAATTTTTTCTTTGTACAGTATATGTTATAAAAGTTGACCGAGAAGTTAAATTTTTTTTTAGCAGTGTGTCATATAATATTATGAGAAATATGCTGATAGTTAAAAATGATTATAATTACCGATGAAAACGTGGCGAAAGAAGCAGTTGTGAAGCCCAGGAGAGAAATGGCAGCTGGTTTCCTTGCTCGGGTCATCAGCATGAGAACTCCATGGCGAAGTGAACGACTTCCCGATATCCAATTGCTGTTATAGGCAGATTCGCTCACCTTACCACTCTAAAATATAGCAATAAATTTTTGAAAACAACTTTATTTTTTTAATAAATAAGTTACACTAAAAAGCACACAAAAGAAACTCATAAATTTGACAAAATCTATAGCCATATAAAACAATGACAAAACATACAAATATTTTCAACAATTAAATAAACCGAGCGATAGGCAGCATCATTACAATGATTTTAGGAGCTTTAATTTTGTAAATCCCAGTAGAAAATCTTTCTGATCTAAAATACTTTCTTTACCTTTACTTTATTTATCAATTTTGCTTACACAATTATTTGGTTAACGCTTTTTAATGTTCTCTAACGAAATGTGTTTTTTCAATATTTTTAGTTGTATATAATGTTTGAGACGTTTTAAATAAATAAATAAATTGTATTGAAACATATGTCGGTTCTGTGATACGTATTTGAAAAGCGAATTATGTATAGGCTCAATGGAAGAATGACATTAATAATTTTAGCATAGGATACTTGGACTCAAAAAGAACATTGGACTGAAAAAAATAGTATTTTTTTTTTTAAATAAACATACTTCTCCAAGTGAGCGGCCAAAGAATTGAAAAAAATCAGACATTTGTCGTATATATTAATATCAGTTCAAGTATTTTTACTTTAAGTTTAATCAGTAAGTTTCGTGATCATATTCATTGCTGCTACGATGTAATGGTTGGATAAATTGTCGATTTAGGATTGGTTTGTCGAATAGAACAGCCGTCAAATGTTCGGTAGATCACAAGCAAATGTAATCTAAGCACATAAAAAAGGATCTGAGCAATTTGCTTAAAACTCTGTGGTTACTGTATAATAGATGTTTATAATTATAGTTTATAATATTATATTAACAATACAATTAATTCAAAACAAGTCTTGTTTTTCAAATCACGCACCATGGATATTCGATAAACTAATCCTGTAAAATAATACGTGCCTGTTCAATAAGTTTGTCTCCATATACACACATGAGAAAAATTTGTCCAACTGATGATCCTAAAATCAATGCGTATTTAAAAGCGAGCTCCATTGGAGCGATCTAAAATAAATAGAATATAATATTTAATAAATTGTTTTGTTTAAAAAATATTAACTATATTCTAGAATATTAATAGTCAGCTTTATTTACTGAAGCGCACCATTATCTGCAAAAATATTGTTTTTAAAAATATTAAATGGAATTGTAATATCGGTCTATTCGTATTGATTATTAATGGTGTCCATACACTTACAGTCTGCTTGCAGTCCGGGACTGTCAATCTAAGGGGATGATTAAGATTGAGGCAGCGTTCGAGGCGAGCTTGACATATAATATGAGAAAATAGATCAGACTGACAGTACAAAACAGTTAATTCGGATTATATTGTGTATATCCTGCCACAATCCTGTTCATTGTCTTGGACTGCCAGTCTCTGGACTGCAGTAGGACTGTAGGCATATAAATATAAGAAAAATTCAAGTTCAGCCTGTTGATAATTCTATGAATACTTTAACGGGATTCTCCAATATGACAGCGTCGCTTGTGTAGCTAGTTGGCAGTATTGTCTTTCGTAGAATACAATCGAAGAGTATATTAAATTAACAAACTATTGATCTTTGCAGAATTAAGCATGGATTTTGTGAACATACGCCGACGGTCATATTTGATGGAAAAATAGTATAGGATTTTTTAACTTACGGATATAGAAAACATTTCCAAGCAGATTAGTAAGGAGCTGGATGCAAAGTTAAAGAAAAGTGTCACTGAGAATATAGCTTCGATTCTTTCGCTCCAACTAAAATTAAAAATATACATTATTAAAGAACTAACATATGTTTTTTCAAAAGTCATATTTTTCTCGGCTACTTACATGGCTAAGATTAATTTTTTTCTTTAAGATATAGTAAGCATTAATATATTGAGCTTTTGGTCATTATAATTGAGAGCCGTGTACACAAACGCGGTATTTTGCATAATTCTAAAGTGTTGGCAAATCGATAAAAACATTTTATTTCTTTGTTATGACTCCTAAACCTGTCACCACCAAAAAAGCCAGGCTTAAAAGTCCTGTAAAGTTTAAATGTTAAATAATTGACCCGAAAACCGACTGATTAGCGCGCACAGTTCATAACAGAGAAATACGAGTTTGATTTCTATATTTGGACAAAGATTAGAAAGATCAAAGATAGAGAAATGGATACCTAAGAAATTCAACGATTGACTGATTGGTATTATATGATTATTGCTACACTACAAGTAAACATAAAAATACAACTGTTTGAGGCTTTAAAGCATACTTTTACCAATCAAATAATATAATATTTTGAATTTATTACTTACCTGTAAATCAAATTATGATACTCTACAATTTTCTTCAATTTTTCCTGCTCGCTGATTGACGAATCTTTATTTAAATTTTCAATGTCTCTGTGAAGGAGTTGATAATGCATACAAACTTGTGATACAAGAATACAAAAGAAGCAATCCGTACAGCAGATCCAGCTTGATACAAAAAGACCTAGAATATAAATGAAATAACACAATGTTATACAATACATTTTCTTTTTGCACGGGTTTGAAATAACACGGTCCAAGAAAAAAGAACCGATTGATGTTTTCACTTTGATACTGTTTAAAAATCTAAAAATGTTATTTGCTTACTAGAAAAGATGTCGTGAAATTTAAGTGAGAATGTACATGTGATCCCTACAATGTGAATTATATGTTTTAACATATTATATATGAGATCATATCAGTATATTTGATCCGGAAAAGGCGTACATGGTTTTTTTTATAAATACAAAGAAGTATTATAATGGCTTGTTTTTTTTTTAGACAATCATTCAACACATCGGTCATCCAGTACTACATTCATTTTTTAAATTAAAAAAATCGCTCATTCGCCAATCAATCAATCAATTATTCGGATGCTAAAAAATAAATGATAAGAGACTACAATATTTCATAATTAGAATGTACGTATTTCAGGAATGAATGCTGAAAGATACTGTAATTGGTTGACAACAAATTCTCACAAAAATATTATCTGTTAAAATATGTTTAACATCAGTCGCAATGATCCATATCAACTGTAGAAAAGAAAAAAAATGTAACTCACACGGAACAAATTTTACGGGACTTTAATATATGTGTTGATTGAAATCAAACGTTGTCCACAATTTTAATTTAAATTTAATATAATTTTCAAAGAGTGAAAATCTGCATATTATGATGTATTTCAAACCCGCAAAAGTCCACTCTTTATTGCTCATAAAAATCACATTATTTTCCATGCTATATTTTATCAAGTCAATTTAAATCCAAATTATAAATATTTTTTTTAAATGCTGAATTGAAGGAATAGCTTCAGTTTATTTTGTATTCGTAATATTATAGTTAATAGATTCTATGATTTAATAAGCTCTGACTTCTTGCTTTTTAATTTTACTACAAGATACGCTAAAACTGCATTTTTCTATGTTTGGAATTCAATGAACTTAATGCCGTTTGATATCAGCCAACAATTTTGTACTAGAATATTAAATAGACTTAACCTTGCAAAGTGTAAAGTGACTAAAACTGATATTTATTTACGTAATCTCATATTAATTTAATGATTTATTTAAGAGAAAACCAATAAAATTGATGAGGTGAGAGTTGTTTTTAAATTTAGAAGCTAATTTTAGATACAAATTCGTCATTTTCAGCTTGTAATCATTTGGTAGACCGTGTATTAAAGTATATGTATTGTGACTATTAAAAAAAGATATTTTGAAAAAACTGAAGGTTACTTTTTTTTCTTTTATAAAGTAGATATACAATACTTCGTATTTGAAGTTAATTTTTAAAAATTATTTAAATACCTGCAAATACTTGTGAAATATACGTAGGTATATAGATTTTCAAAGGCGTCCAATCGTAAGGGTACCAAAGGACGTAAGGCATCGAAACCCCATCGTTCCATTTATTACCTCCATTAAAAACGTATCCCATTATGCAGTTATAAATAATTCCGGCAAGTGGCAAAAGAGGATAAGTGCACGACACTGTGCTAGTCAAATTCATGTAAAAGACACAAAAATTCTTCGTGACTGACATGTTGTCCCGAACGATTTTATTCACATCCTTGTCTTGAGAGCTGGGCCAAAGGTTTTCAAGGTCTACCACAAGTGATCTCACGTTTTTTCGTTTGATGATGAGGTTTGCGGTCTTGAAACATGAAAAGGCGCTCAGAATGAAGCACGGTAGCATGTCTACTGTCTGCAAGAATCTGTCTTCATTGATGAGGAATGATAAAACCAAATATACGATTTCGCCAATCAGAAGAGGAAATAAGTTTGCTACTCCGAATGCGTAAAAAACCCTGGAAAATATAATAACAAACAGTAAAATTATATTATGTATTTATTGAAAGTCCCTGCATCTAATTCTTAAGCGATGTTAAGTAATTATGTATTAATTTCTAAATTATTTAAAACTGGTAAACTTCCATTTATGTGAGATCATTGTTAGCGACCCGGGTTTTGCCTTTCGGCATCTTCAGGCTACATTATATGTGGGCGGTGAGCGAACATATAACATACTACATAACATACATATCTATCAATTTCCATCAAGCACCATCAATCGAAAATATTAATTATTATATATTGGTTATTAATCAATATTTTTCCTTTATAAAAACATTGAAACTATACTTGAGGTTACTCACTTATTCAACTTGTTCATTCTTTTCTTCCTTAATTGTAAAATATTATAATTTATGTAAATCATTTAACGTTTTTCAAATACATTGTAAACAATACAAATTATACATTTTAGGTATTTAAAGTATGGCGTAAAGATACTATTTTTTTTAATATGTCTTAAAAGAGACCAAATGATTTCAAAAAAAATTAAAATAATACAATAAAAGCAAATGTATAAAGAGAGAATTAAAAAACATGACGAATAAAAAATGCAGTCTAGAAACGAAATACTACAGACGGTCTACTCTACAATGTGAGGGACAGAGATTTTACTCAGTTAATTCATAAATTATCTAAACTCACTCTTAATCAAGTGGAATAAATCAATACCCGTGGTAGGCTTACAAAGATATTATCTAACTTATTGGTATCATTACGAGGCAATGTACATTTTTTAGTTTTAAGCTTTGGAATAAAAAATATTTGATGTTGTCAATTTATCGTATAGTTATCAGGGAGACATGAAGAAATACATAATAATTAATGTTGACTAAAATGTAAAAAGTGTTATCACTTCACATTAATTAATTATATCACGCTATTAATTAATATTTTCGACTGATGGTGCTTGGTAGAAATTGATTTTAAATTCTAAATCATTTAAAACTGGTAAACTTCCATATGTGAGATCACTGTTAGCGATCGGGGTTTCTTGACCTTGCAAATTTGGAAAAATAGCACCAAATAGAAGAACTAGTCACTCGTTATTCTTTACAGGGTTACAAGTTTTAAATATATAATAGTTAGTTAGTAAATAAAGTATTAAAAAAATGTACATTTGAAACCGATGGTAATTTTTACTCCTTGTAAATTTTGACTTGTAGATATTACACAATCCACAGAAATTAAAAAATCTATTGACAGCGTCAAAAGCATCGTGAAATTTTATGTCTGAAACGGTTTTTTCTTTTGCTTTCTTGTTTGTTTTATTGTTAGACCCTAAATTTTCCTGTAATGCAGACATTATTTTACCTAAAACACTTGTGTCAACTAAACTTGTATCGACACAAATAATTAGTCTGCTTGCATTTGAAAAAGCACAATCTCAGCAATAATTATAATAGACTGTAATTTATTCATTTAATCATAATTAATAATTTGAATGCTGAAAGGAAAAAAGGATGTAACCCTTAAAACTAGCTTATTTCTATAATCAAAATACATAAAACTTAATACACGTCTTATAAATAAGATATAAGCTACAAATGTCAAATTATTAGGTATTTAAATTTAGCTTTTAAGTTCAAAAAACGATGACTTGTGAAAGTTGCGACCAAGGAAAAGGTTTCCTTAACGCTCGCTCCTAAAGTGGAGCATGTGAATCTATACAGTGAGAAGATATGTAATCCGAAAGTGGAGTTTATGGATCTTTGCAATATGAAGACGTCGAATCCGGAAGACGGAGAATTGTTTGTCGGACAATTGATCAACCCAATGGGCATCTATTCCTACATTTTTGATTTTTTTAAATCCGACAGATGGAGATTCGAATCTTGCATTACTAGGCGTGCATGTTACCAATTACGCTACCGGGGAGACAATTTTATTAAATGGCTTGTTAAATTAAAATATGATAAGGTTAAGGCAAGACCAGTTTCAGTCTATATACACTTTTAGGTTGTGTCTATTTAATAACGTTTTTGTGCTTCCTGTAAATTTTTTTCCGTGTGGGTTGCGTCTTTTTTTATTTCCACCGTCGATCTGTTTTTCCATCGAATATATTATTAAAATCATTATGGATTCGCTTACTGTTAATAATTCATTGTCATATATATAATTTTCTTTTCATTGCATGAACTGAACAAAAAATATGAAATACGTGTTGACCTCCAGTTCAAACGGATCAATTATGGGGAAGTAATATTTTATATATAACAGTAAGAAATATGATATTTGTGAGTATAAATCTAATATTCATTTTTGTTAAGTACGTGGAACTCGATATATTTAGGTGTCACAAGTTTATTTGTTTTTTACAATTGAAAAAAATATATAGGCTGCAAATTAATTTAATTAAGAATTTTTGTATGCATTATTTATAATTATACATCCGAATATGAATTATAAAACATATTGAAAGAGTTTTTAATGTATACTTAATTTATCAAATAGATAATGTGAGTGATTGGGAAACGATTTAAGTTAATGGTTACTGGTTCGAGTCTTATATCTGCAGGATGTGTTGAATTGTTTAAATGTGAATTTAAATATTAATTTGATAACCAGTTCTCGTGAGAATTATCTGAACAGAAATTATTGGTGTATATATTTTATCTCCCCGGTAGCGTAGTTGGTAGCGTTCGTGCCTAGGAATTTGAGGAATCCGGGTTTTATTCCCGCTTATCGGATTTTAAAAGTACAAAAATTTACATTGGGTTAAGCAATTGTCTGACAACCGATTCTCGTAAAAAAAATATCTGTCGAGTTACGTGTCAAGACGACTTTACACTGCGGAGATCAATATGCTCTACTTTGGGAGTGAATATGGTAAAAATAACAGCAGTTTTACTCTTCATTCTATACTTCAAGATTATGTTTATCTAATATTTAGACTTTGGTACAAAATCATTAAATAGCGGTTTATGTGCCTCCTGTAGAATTTGTTATGTGTGCGTTACGTACTTTTTTCTTTCCACAGTCAATATTATACTCCACTTTCAGAGCGGATTTTTTCACCGCGCATACAACCGATACGCTGCACTTTCGGACCATGCTAACATGGCTTAAAAATGTGACAAAATAAAATGGCTGTAAAGAGTTATTGTCATTTTCAAATTATGTTTTATGTGTAAACGAGGTGGTGTTTTATCATGAGTGATAATCTCTTTCGATTAGCTTTCATGATATACGCACATATATAACATCTTTGCACGTGAAAAACACGAACACGTACACAAATAGCCAGATCGGTTGTTAGACAAGGGTTTACCAATACAAAGAATGGTGACTACCATTGCTCTCCGCATTGGCATGACTACTGGCAGAATAGTCCTCCATTTATGAATGAAAAACAACTGATATTTTCGATTTCTCAGGTAGTTATCAGGGACGTACAGACCAATATTAGCCAGAGCGGTAGAGTTATCAATTAGACCAAGTATAGGTGAAACACCAATACAGATACATTGTATTATATATCTCTATGATAATTGGTTATCACCGAATTAAAGTTTTAAATGAAATAACTTAAAAAACTTTTGAAAGTTCATTAAGTTACGGTATTTGGACCGCCTCCGTGGAGGAAAATACTGCGTCCTAACCAATTCATCAATTCAAATAATAATTCTGAATTCTTTTTCCACATCCGCTCCCTGAGTGGAGTATATAAACACCACGTACCGTCTTCAAAAATCCCTATCACCCGCCAGTGTTCTTGCATCCTCCCGATCATACTTGCATCCCGTAACTCCGCCGAATACATTCTTTAGATAGTATTTGGCGGCCTCCCAAGACGCCGACAACCAGTCAGCTTGAAGAGTATGTAGATCACGTTCAGACTCTCTTGAGGCATCCACAATATATGGCCGAGTCAGGTCCAGCATTGCAGCTTTACTTTGTCAGTGATAAATCGCTGCATGGTCCGTTTGCATATATTTTCATTTCAACGAAGTCATACCACCGTATCCCCAGAATCCGCTACAGGCACCTGTTCTTAAAGCTTAGAAAACGGTTGTTTTGGGCCTTTTTTAGGTGCCACGTATCACAACCGTACAAAAATGTATGCATTGAACAGGTTGCATTTGGATTTTGCCTTGTACAACCTGGAGTCTCATACATTTTGCATACAATTTAAGGTTGCTCCAGAAATCCTGATTCAAATAGCAACCTCATTTTGTGAAGTACAATTTCCTGTAATGTGTACCTCTAGGTATCTGAAACTGTTTTCACTCTAGATATTCTGTCCATCTATCCGTACTGAATACCTGGGTTATAATTTCACCATATTATCGAAAGCTCACATAGGATAAGAAAAGTGTTTTATGAAAGTGTTTTACTACTACATGAGATCTATTTCCTTGTATGGAAGTATTTTCGTTGTTTTTTTTGTGATACAAAGGTTTAATAGAACGATATGCATATATTATTTAAATTAAAATTTAGTTAGGAGGTAAGGTTTGTTATATTCAAGAAAAATCTTTTATTCCTTCACCATTTTGAAAGCAGGTAGTTGTCGCAGAGTTTGAAACTATACCACTATTAACCCTGTCACAGTAAGTTGGGAATAGAATTATGATATAAAAGGAATAGAATGAGGAGATCCCATGTGTTTTGGGACGCAATCCCAATGTGAATCGCGAGAGAGTCTTTGGAAACAACCCTTAACGCCAACCACTTTTGTTACACCCGTTCGTATTCTAAAGGGTGGATCACATTCGATATTTTTTGTAAGTTTAATAAACTAATCAGTTACACACCTAACCTAATCTAACCTAACCTAACCTAACCTAATCTTATCTAAACTATCCAGTCACAAAAATATTATAATATTCGTAATGGTTTGGATTAGTGATTTTCGAAAATTTTAATGCCAGAATCCCCCAAATCTGTCAAAACTAACCTAACCTAATTTAATCTAACCTTACCTTACCTATTCTGTTACATTACTAACATTAATAACGGCTTTAATTAGCGGTTCGTAAACTTTTTTATGCTTACGTCAACCAAATCTATCAGACCTAACCTAGTCTAATCTAACATTAATCTAATCCTGTAACAATCGTATTGGTTTAGATGAGTGATTCCCAAAACTTTTTTTGTCAAATTCTCCCAAATCTATCTGTAACAATTTAACCTAACCTAACCAGTTAAAATACTAATATTTGTAATGGCTTAGATGAGTGATTCTCAAAAATTTTAATGCCAAGCTCCCCCGAATCCATCAAATCTAACCAAATCTAATTTATCCAGTTAAAATACTACAAAAATGCCACCAGCAATTATTTTCCATCTTTGCTTTAGGATGATTTAAAAAAATATATAAAGCATCTCGAATAAAAAGGTAATGCATTTAAAATAGTATACTGTTTATTTTTAGCAAAAATAAACATACGTGGTTTTTCATAATTAATTTACCCTTACGGCTGTAAGAAATTTTGGAATGTTATATTAAACAAAGAATTGAAAAAAGCTCTCCTCAGAAGTTGTGTCTCGTGAAATAACTTACATGTTTTAGAATAACACAGATACGTTTTGGTCAGTATCGAGATTATTCAAATTTTCCAAGTAGATCGAATAATTTTAAATAGCTTGTTGTTATTGTTTAATAGTTGTTATACTGTATTACTTGGGTGTTGACTTGAGTATAATAAATTTTCTTGTTATTTGTGAAAATTATTTTCTCGGTTTTATTAACTTGAATCACCTAACACCATGAAACCCGGCCACTGGAATATTCTTTTCGAATATTTCCCGCTTCAGCCGGCGGCGGCGTGGCCTGTGGCTATTGCCTCTATCTACGTGCGGAAGTTTCCGCATTAATCTAACTTAAAGTTTTATATCACGGACAAATAATAATGGCGGACCCATTCGTCTTGCTTTACCAAGCGGTTTCCGGGCATAGCCATGTCAGTATGGTAGTACAGTAAGCGTTTGAACCTAACCTGTGAGGTATCAGGAAATATCGTTATCGTATTAAACAAGTATAAATAATACGTGTCGTGGTCATATGTCAATACATATTAATTAATTGATATACGGCCGTAAAAAGCTCTCAACACTTTTTTAAAATGCTTTGCTGTAGCTCAAGCACAGGGGTTATAAGCTTTTACTGTGCCAGAAAATATTATTCGTGGGACTTTTATAAATAACCAGGCCCGACTAACTAACAGTTTCATAAATTAATGTAATATATATCAAAAGTTGTAATCACAGCTGAAAAAATATATCTAATGTAGAAAGGAAAAAGGAAGTCACCCTAAATTAAAAAAAAACAGTTTTTATTCAATAATCAGAATGTGTACACATTAACCTTTTTACAGTCACGCTATAGAGCGACCACTCAGCAACACAGTGATGGTTACTTGAGTACTACTAAGCTGTGTAGTAATACATTCACAGTAGGTAATCAAAACCGTTCAGAAATAACGGCGGTTATATTCGATATATCCAAGAAGTTATGCGCGTAGAACATTTCAGCGTATATCTTCGTCATGTGCACTGCGTTACGCACTATGCCTCGCGGATGTATACGTCATAAACACTATTAATACACATTGTATCAAAAAAATGAAAGCTGAAAATAATAAATTAGTGTCTTAACTTAGGTTTTAATTTAAGCAAACGGATGCTTTGTGAAATTTGCGACCAGGAAAAAGGATTGTAATCCAATCAATTGTATTGTTTTTTCTTCAATAACTTGTTAAATTAATATCGTATTGAGTAAAACAATAATATTTTACATGATGAGAATCAATAAATTATACTTTTAAAGTATATATATTTACACTGTATAGATCCATATGGTTCACATTGAGAGCAAACATGGTATAAGAAATAGTATTGAGCTTCGATGATCGACTAACAACCGAAGTAAAAAAACATACAGGATCTAATAAATCGACCGTTTGTCTGCCCAATTTATTCTAAAACCAAACCAAAAACATCATTATATTATGTAAAACATTCTGCTTCATGCAAACAGACGAAAATTTTAATCATTATAAAAACAAATCGTTTACATTTAGTAATTTGGCAATTGTAATTTGATATTATTGATTGTATTAAATTTAATATAAAATACGTGATTTTAAAAACGCAATACTTGGCAAATTATATACACATATGGGATTGAATCTGTGAAAAAGGACTGGCAGTCAAATGTCTTAAGTTAATATCAAACTGTCAATCGTTTGGCGATCGACGGCGCGCGACTGATGCCTCTCGAGGGAGCTTGCCAATGCGGTACGGGACTTAATATGTTACTTTGAAATTCACTACACAATATAAAATAAACATAAAAATGGCTTTGCAATGCAAAATAATCAATAGGTGAACAGATTACTGTGTTTTGTGGTATGTCATGTTTTTTACTGCAAAAATTGGTTGGTTGAAATTTCAGTTAGTTAAGACTTTTGATTTTGTGTATATATTTATGGCATAAAGTTTTAAATTTTAAATTGTTTAAAACTTGTAAACTTTCATCCATATGTGAGATCACTGTTGGCGATCTGGATTTCATCTTTCGGCACATTCAGGCTACATTATATGTGGGCAGTGAGCGAACATATATCATACTGCCAATAATTTCTATTGTAACTTACTATTTATATTACTAAATGAGTGACTATCATTAGTGAAATTAATAATAGGAGACAACAAAAATATCCCTGATCTATTAGATTTTTTTTTGTTTGTTAGTTAATTCCAGTAGATTACGGATATTTTTGTTGTCTCCTATTATTAATTTCACTAATTATAGTTACTAATTAGATAGTTACTTTCCATAGTCGATTTTAACTAAAATCAAGACAATTCAGTTAAAAAATTCATCATAAAATAACATTTAAATGGAAAAATAAATAAAAAATTCTTAGAAGGCCTAGTAAAATGTCATATATATATCCACATGAATACTAATAGCAACATATGCTAAAGATATTAATTGAATATTCTATTGCTAATAATAAAAAATCAATTTTAAAATTATAAAAAAGTAAACGAACTCCTTGCATTTGATATTATAATTTATCTATTGCTGTAAACCTTTGTTTCAGTACATTTCAAAATATCAAGAAGAAATGGCATTATTATTTTTGTCTGAACAAAAGAATTCTCTATCAAATATTTGTATTATTTTAACATGCATTACTAGAAATGCATTGAAAATCTGTTCGAAATGAATGATTCCAGTTTTATATGGAAACTTTGATACATAATGACAATGTCAAAGGTATGCACGCATTTCATTGTACGAGTGAAAATAATACAATGGGCAGAATTGAAATAAAAAAGTGGTTCAAATTCTACTGGAAAATATCATGTTTTATTACTTTTGCTATCAGGCTATTATAACAAACACGTAAAGAGCGATATTTATTTGGCCATAAATTGTTTTAGACTTATACGTGGTTTGATCAATAATTTGATCATGTTGGATAATTGATTCAGGATAACCAACGAATTTCTTTAACATTCATTAGTGAGGAGAATATGGTAACCAGACAACTGCGCATATGACAGTTGCTCAAATGACAAGTGCTCACATGACAAGTGCACACATAGACAACTGGACATATGACAAGTGCTCACATGAGATCTGCGCACACATTGAAGTGCTCACACTAACACAAAAATTAATATTAAGACGTAGTATAGGTAGATTTTTTATATTTCATTTAAATAATACATAATCACTTGCTTACAAATGAATAGTTTTGAGATAGTGGATAATTTGTGATTTTAATTTTAAAAGACAATTTACACTTGATTTACGTAATTAAAGTATAGGTGAAGTTTTATATTTTATTTAAATTATCTGAATATTAATTTCTGTAAAGATGTCATGTGAGTATTTGTTATGTGTGCAGTTGCCTATGTGTGCATTTGTCATGTGAGCACTCGTCGTGTGAGCAACTGTCATGTGCGCAGATGTCATGGAACCAAAGAATATAGATCTGTTGCTTGGCTTTGTAGTAAGGAGTGCTTAGAAAAAATGATGCTAAGACTTTTACACTTTTAAATGTTTAAATGCTATGTGTGGTTTTTTCCAACCGATTTTGTTTAAGAATGCATGCTAACTGTAGTTTTTAAATCAATTAGTAATGCAAATTTGACCACGTATTTCTCTGACTTATGCGCAGTTTAAATGCGTTAGATGAGAAAATCTATTTTTTATTTCAAGTTGTATAATTAATCTGCCAATAATGACGTCGATTGACGTCTTTTACCGCCGAAAGGAAGTTTAGTTCAATGTTATTTTATATATTTCTAAAACATGATTGAGCACTCTCATTATAGGTCTTTTATTTTCTTTCTTGGGTTCTGCATATCACCTTTGGAAAGTAAAAAGGACGTACTGGTTGGACGTAAGGAAAACTGGTGTTTTGCTTACTCGATATGATATTAACTTAATTGAAGCACTCATTATCTGAAATTACAGCACATTTCATAACTTTATATTTATTATTTAATATTATAAATGGAACACTAAGAATATATAGTTAAATACATATAAACGTACGGTTAGATAGATTAAGTTAAGTTGTTTAAGAAAAACCAATAATTGATTAGGTGTAAGCCCTTTTTCCTGGTCGTCAATTTCACAGGCCATCTTTTTTCAAACTCAAAAGCTAAATTTAGGCACTAATTCGGCATTTTCAGCTAATGTCCTTTTTAAAGAACGTGCATTGACTTGTATACATTGAGACTATCGAATAAAAGCTATTTTGAAAAACTAAGGGTGACGTAATTTTTCCTTTCATTCTAAATTATTTAAAACTGCTAAACATCCATATCTGAGATCACTCTTAGCGACCCGGGTTTTGCCTTTCGGCATCTTTGGGCTATATTATATGTGAGCAGTGAGCAAACATATAACATACCAACCGGTTACTAGCACACATATAATATAGCTTGAAAATGCCGAAAGGTGAAACCCGGGTCGCTAACAGTGATCTCACATACGGCAGTTTACCAGTTTTAAATAATTTAGAATTTAAATCAATTTTTATCGAGCACCATCAGTCAAAAATATTAATTATTTTTCCTTATGCTTAATAACTTTCTTTTTATACATGTAATTTTATTAATTTTTACCTTTTTATAAGACGTTTTGTGAATGAATATATTTTCGTAACGGTATCAATATGCTTAATCATTAAATTTGATTATAATGAAGATAAAAACTATTTAAAATTAAGAAATTTGCCAAGTGGAAGTTGTTTTTCAGTTTTTTCAGAAACACAAATAATATGTAAGTGCATACTAATGTCACAACATATAAGAGAGGCTATAATATATATTGGCGAAGCTATCTATCATAAAAATGTTTTTGGCATTTAAATATAAAAATAAAAAATAATTATCTTAGAAGACTTAATGAAAATGTCCTTGATATTTTTCAAAATAGATTATTAATAGCAACTTAAACTTAAGATAATAATTATTTCCCAACTACATGATAAAAAAACATATTAATAACAATATTTATATGAAAAATAGTACTTTAGAATATAATGAAATAATAAAATGATATGATGTAATTCCATTATTATGATTTAGGATACATCAATATTCTATCTAGGGAACTAAGTTGTTCGTTAAGAATAGGTTTGATAGACAATTTAAGTAATAAAAATTATAATATATTGACTGTAGAAAATAAAAATACGTAACTATTAGTTTTTTTTTTTAAAATAGCTTATCTCAAAAATCACAATGTATAAAACCTTATTCATGATATATCAAAAGGATATAATCTGCAAATGCCAAATTAGTATCTAAATTTAGCTTTTAAGTTTGAAAAAAGAGGGTCTGTAAAATTTGCGATAAAAAAAGCGACTTCCAACACATCAATTTTGTTGGTTTTTCCTAATTAGCTTGTTGAATTAATATCAGATTGAGTAAATAAAACACCCGTTTTAGTCTTTGTGCCTCCTCATTTTTTATGCCTTCTGAAATATGTTTTATATGTGAGTTTCGTTCATTTTCCTTTCTAGAGTAATATTGTAATGCATATTTTACCATTTTCACCCAAAAAGTGCAGCATATAAGTCTACACAGTGTGATGAATATCCACTACGAAAGTGGAGTATATGCATGTCCGCAACATTTGAAGTGTATTGACAGACTATTTTTCACGACAATAAATCAAAACAATGGGCATCAAATCCTGCATTTATGTGTTTTTAAAAATATATAGATGTAGTAATACATTAAGTGGACTAGCTCTCACAAGTATACTAATAAATCTATCGTGTATATACAACCTGAAGATGACTAAAACCAAAACAGCATGGTAATTAACCTGTTCTATGCCATAAGCGCATTAGCACGCTCTATAACCCCGTGCACGGCAGGCTAGCCATAGAAAATAACAGCGTGTACGCGTTGTATTCAAGACTAAATATTTAGCCAACATTGGTTGTTTTAAATGATCTAATATTTGAAACGCATATTTATATCTCTGAAACCATGGTGGACTATTAAAACGCCATATATTACCAAGAATTATTGATTTTATAAAAGATGTTAAAATGTATATATTTTATATAAATGTGCATATATTAATAAATGTAAATGATGCATTAAATTTTAAATTTTAAAAGAATTTTCAGCACTCCGGGTTCCGCTAATGAATACCTTCCATTTTTTAAAAAAGATTAATGAATTGTATGAAGCTTAATTATATTTAAAATAGTTTTAAATCTCCAATAAATTTATAAGCTAATTGTGAAACTATTTTAGACTTTGATATACATTATTATTATGTTTTATGTAAAGTATTAAAGAGAGTTTTGAAAGTGAAAAAGTGTTAAGCTAAAATATAAACATATTTTTAAGAACAAACTGTTGAGTACATTTTTTTGAAATACTTGTGTCAATTTGGACAGTGATGTAAAAGGGTCGATGAAATGTCAATTCACACTCAAATTTCGTTTACAAAGAAATAAAATAAATTTGAAATTTATCAAATATATATTGCATTGATGTATTCAATCACCTTTGTAAAATCATCAGAAAAGTATTTTATCTTTTGTAGATACATTTTTATACGTTTTAATGAAATATTTATTTTTGGAAACAAATCGACATTTTCTTTTTTGTAAATATATTATTTTAGTGGATTTTTTAAAATATATAAATAAGCTAAATAGCAAATGAGAGGGCTGATTTTTTTTACCATGTTCCCTCCCAAAGTGAAGCATATAGATCTACACAGTGTGAAGATATCCACTCCGAGTGGGGTATTTGGGACTTCGCAATGTGAAGACGTCATGACAGAGTATGTCTCACGAGAATCGTTTTTCAGATAATTGCTCAACCGAATGGACATCTAGTCTTGCATTTTTAGATTTTAAAAGTACAACAGATGGGAAATCGAACCCGCATTTCCCGGATTGCTTGGCGTGCACGCTACCATCTACGCTAACCAAGGAGACAAATTTCATTCTTTTTTG
This sequence comes from Rhyacophila evoluta, assembly GCA_022683975.1. NCBI lineage: Eukaryota > Metazoa > Arthropoda > Insecta > Trichoptera > Rhyacophilidae > Rhyacophila > Rhyacophila evoluta. The sequence continues at coordinate 4,549 of JAGVSQ010002781.1, read as the reverse complement.
AGGCTATAATTTCATACCTTAAATGTTTTTTACTATTAAAACACTAGTCAATTAATTTATAAATAAAAGCGTAAAATATTTATGTGCTTTTTGTTCTTTTACTATTTCCGTTACTAAACATGAAGATGTTGTGTCTGAAAATGAAGTATATAGATCTCTGCAATGTGAAGACATATATAGAAAAATTATTTTTAACGTGAATTGGTTGGGAAACGGTCAACCAAATAGGCACTAAGTTCTACATTATTGATTTTTTTCCATATAGAAAATTAAAAAAAAAATCATTCTACGGACGTGAGGTCCTCACGCATATATTGTATTTTTTATATGTTATATTACTATACATTATATTTTATTCTATTAAAATAGTTTTTTCTGATATTATTAAACTGCTATACTAGTATTAGATTAACGATGTATTTAAAAAGACGAAATGGATCAACAAATAAAATTTTTTCATGTCAAATGAATCATTTTTAACGATTAATTTGGGATATATAACATTGGAGTGCTACACAAGGTCTACGCCACCTCTACGAAGCTTTACAAAACTATACGAGCCTCTTCGTTTGCTACACCATTCGGTGCCCTACAATAGTAATTGTAAACCTTTATTTAGTTCAGATTTTTTTAGACCATGTCTATAGGTATATGGGATAGTATATCGACAGTGGAAAGTAAAAATGACGTAACCCACGAATAGAAAATTTCACAGGAGGTTCAAAATTTGTTTATTAAATGATATTGTGTCAAAATCAAAACTTTTATAGACACAGGCTTAAAGTGCACGAACTAAGGGAAAATAATATTTTTACTCAATATGCTATTAATTAAATGGCTTATTTAAGAAAAATGTATGGATACTCAATAGGTTAAGCAGTTGGTCAACAATCAATTATATTGAAAAATATTATTAATAGTTTTTACAATACAAAAGTTGTTATATTATTTTCCGGGAGTGTCCATTTTCACACAATTAAGATTTATATGCTTCATTTTTGGAGCTGGCATGATAAAAAAGCTTACGAAACTATTTTAATATTTTGCATATATCATGTTTTCTTCCATAGTGTAGCATATGGATCTACAGAGTGTGAAAATATCCAGTCGTAAAGTAGATTATATAGACCTCCGCAATGTGAAGACGTCTTAACAGTTTATTATTAACGAGCATTGCTTGTCAAACAATTACTCAACCCAATAAGCACCGAGTCCTACATTTTTAGATTTAAAAACTCTGACAGATGGGAAATTGAACTTGCATTCCCCAGATTAATAGGCGCGCATACTACCACGCTACCGGGGTGACCTTTATTTGTATTTATTTTTATAAAAATGTATTTTTACTTTTATGAGTTCAGTTCAACCGACTCTTTTTTTCTTATTCTATCTTTGTTTTGTTTATATCAAACCTTTTGACAAAATAATTGAAAAATTGCAAATAGTCAATGATAATAGACTGAGTATAAGTTGTTGAAGCTCATGTTTATATTATAATTTAATGTCAAAATGTCTTGTTTTATTTTTTAAGCCTTTAAAGGGTGGCTCACAAGCCGTCGGTTGGGAATCGATACTGTACGGTATTTTGCCTTTATTATTTTCCCTAAACTGAACAGGGGCGGTGTGCGTATAACGTAGTTTGGTATGCTCGCAATATGTCGCTAGGCAATTGAGGAACACATAAAATTGTAAAAAAAGTACGTGAACGTCTTGAAAATAAAATATTTTATTGTCTGGAAGGAAGTTGGGCTCGAGCGTAGTAATAGATCTACGACTTACAGATAACGACATGAATACGTAAAATTCTACGACATATTATTGTTTTAGTATTTTAAATATTACTTTTTGTTTTTGTGTAAAGCCTTAAAAAGTTGTATATTTAACATTCATCCGCGCTAATGTAGCTTAAAAAAATACGTTCAACATATCGACCGCAGATAGGCAAAATAACGTAACCTACATGGAAAAAATTTCAAGTGACAATTTGTCGTCTTAGAAAGTTATCAAATACTACTAATGCGAGATGCAAATATGAACTGGAAGGATGAAATAGTATTGGCTGGCAATCAGTGGCGTAGCTACCGATGCGCAGTTTGATTAGATTGCTCCAAGCGCACGAGTAAAGGGGGCGCAAGTAGAGTAAAGTTAGTGCAAGATTTAGTTAGTAAGAAGCCTAAAAAACGAAAAATTATCGAAAGTGCAATGATTTTTTATGCTACAGGGCACTTAATTTGGAGCTACGCCACTACTAGAAATACAGATTTGTTGTAGAAAATGTCGATATGTTGTTGACGTAATGAAGCAGATATGAAAAAATTTGCTGCAACATTCAAATTAGTTTTACTATTTTTTTTAAGTTTAAAGGATTGATATTATTCTCTTTAGTATCATAAATTTGCCTCAGTTTTTGAGCAAAAATCGTTTAAAAAAACAGTATTTCGGCTGTCAATGGATATTGTTTCAAAAAATAAAAACCAAATGATAAGGTGAAGCTGCGATACTGGACCTGGCTCGGCTACATAGGAGGGATGCTAGAAGAGAGTGAACCTGACCTGCCTATTCTTCAAGCCAATCGATTGTCCTGGAAGGCCGCTAAATACTATCTATAGAATGTATTCGATGGAGTTACGGGATTCAGGTATGACCTGGAAGGATGGCATCATACTGCCGGGCAACAGGGATTATCGAAAACGGTACATAGTATCCATATCCTATACTTAAGGAGCGAATATCAAAAAAAAGAAGAAGAAAAAATAATATTACTATGGTAAAGTGAAAGTGTTTGTTCAGGACAGGTACCAGAAAAATTGTACTGGTGATAAATGAAAAAATATCTATTTTACAATATTTTTATCAAAAGGGTTGACAATCACTGAAAGTACAGTATTTTTCAGGGAAAACAATGGAATCAAATAGTGAATTAATTGAGTTCTGATTGGCGTGTGGTAAATTTTGTTTGATCGATATGTTAGAATAACTGGTACTGGTTCCGTATGTAAACAGAGTCTGCGTCATATTTGAAAAACATGGCGGGCCTTTATATAAACATTTCACCGCTGTAAAGTAAATAGTAATGTTTGGGAATCACTTGCCATTTACGATTCATGGTTTCTGAACATTAAAACGGATAGTAAGTAAAATATATTAGAATAATTTGTTTATTGGTTATTTTATTCTGAATCTAAGTTATTGAGAAATACTTTTTATATATAGATTTTATTTTAGGTCACTTTTCTGTCTTTTATTAAGATAGGTGGCCTAAAGGTTAACACGGGCACCTTGCAGTCCAGAGAATAAGGTACCATTTTAGGTACTATTTCCACATCTGTCGATTGAGGTCTGACAAACAAGTCTTGTGATAAGTAAACTATCAAGACATGTCTTCACATTACATAGATCTATATACTCCAAATTCGGAATAAATATCTTTGAAATTTGTAAATCAATATGCTCCAATTTCAGCACAACTATTGTATAAAAAAATAAAAAAAAAATGATTTAAAAAAAACCTTTGCTACCAGCTATCTTTACCTATATTTTAACCGAAATAAACCTTTTATAAGGTTTCAGCTGACTTAAATAAAAAAAGTATTAAGCCACCTAATTAAGTTAAATAACACTTTACAAATTCTGATTCTATTTGATGATTGTCTTATAAATGTTATTTAATTATGAAATAAAAAAGACTAGTTATTTTGTATCCCCATATAGCTGTATGTATATTGTTTTTATCCATACCGTTGAAATACGAAAATGACATGATAAAAATTTACGAACATCACAAACATCGAAGGTGGAAAGGAAGAAGGACGTAACCAGCAGTCTTTCAAAATGGTTGTATTCAATAATCACAATATACACAACTTAATACACGTTTTTTTAAAAGTGTATAAGCTGCGAGTGTCAAATTAGTGTCTCAATTTAGCTTTTGTGTTTGAAAAAACGATGGCCTGTTAAATTTTCGACTAAGAAAAAGGACGGTTTATCTTAATTTTTTTTATTAGATTGGGTAAATAAGACAGCAATTTAAAGTCTTCATATATGTACTTCGATGTTGTATTTATCACGTGCTTTGATTTTGGATCAAAATCATTATTCGTTGTTATTTGTCCTTTCTGTAAAATTTGGTCCATCTGAGTTATGTTCTTTTTCCTTTCCAGTATGTATTATATATGTACAAATTTGGGGTACGTATAATTTTAATCTGACTATATTTTATAAAAATTGCGAAATAAAACATATTTATTGAGTATGGATGGCATACACTACGTATGGGCCTCATAAAATTTATTAAAGTATTAAGTCATGTGTTTCGTCTACATACTATATTTTGATAATACTGTGTAGAAAAAACACGTGTCCTATTTGTAATTTGTAATTTGTGTGCTAAAAAATATTGATTACTTTACTTTCGAAATGTATTCTTTTTATGTATCCATTTTTTATCAGATTTAGATCGTAATTTTGATCGAATATTTGATGTATACAATTTTATTTTTTTTTAACCATGTTCGCTCCCAACGTGGAGCATATGGATCTACACACTGTG